>JALJCO010001979.1:0-75000 GCA_023101725.1 Atherinomorus stipes | reverse complement strand
TTCTGAGATACACGACTATATTCTGCCAGATATCAGATACTAGCAGGTATTAGCCGACATGTGGCTAATTCCAATGTTTTCGACAACTTTGTAACTTAACCAACAACTTAAAACCAGACGTATTGTACCATAGTCACATGACTCTGAAAGGAATTCTGGGAAATGAAGTTCTTCCGGAATAACAGGGACTTTTATACATGCTGGGCCACTGCTAATGGAACAAGATCTCGCAAGATTTCGTTGCTCCGTCACAAAATTTTGAGATTTTACTAACGAAATCTTGTTAGTAAAATTTCATTTTTCATACTGATACTGATATTTAGTGATATCACATTTTAACACCAATATCAGCTGATAATATCGGTAGGCCCATGATATCAGACATCCCTAGTTGGAAAAAAAAGGATTTTCAAGAAAAAAAGAGAGAAAATATCTGTTATTTTTGGATGTTCTTTAAAAAATTCGAAGAAAAGATCAAATAAATACAATTTTTTTTCTTCAGTGGCCCTAATCCTGTTCCGCAACTTTCCTTACCTTCGAAATGTTCATACTTCTTAATATTTTTATCTTTAATCTATTAACTATAAAACACATGTTTATTAAATATGCACAGTTAAAATTTCTGTAATATTTCACATTTAGTGACAAAATCAGATTCTAATTATGACTGGAATGAAATTGTGAAGTAAATATTTCTGGTTCCTGGAGAGATCACGCCTGAGCTAATTAAACAAACGAAGAAGTCCAGACAACTTTCTGCTTTTTAATTAATACTTTAATGTCCATCTAAGGTGTCTGTCTGTCTAATGACACACTTGATTTGGAAATAAGTGGCGTGGAAGGAGAAAGGAAAGACTTATCATGGTTCATTTTGTCCTCTTTGCTTCCTCCTCACACGTCCTGGCTCAGGTTTCTAGTGAACTCATAGTTTAGTTTATAAATGTCTCTGAGACGTGTCTCCTGATGAAGACGTCCATCTCGTCTGCAGTTGTGAAGCGGCGGCTCACCGGCGGCTCCGTCTGTCGGGCAGCTCATCTGACTTTTGTCTCCACGAAGTCTAATTATGTTGACTGAGCTCTCAGCTGGACCGACTCAGCCAGCCACCGCAGGCTCTAATTGGCTGCTGGTCTTCTCGTCTTCTCCTTTCTTTCCTTCAAACAGAAAAGTGAAGGACAAAAGACAGAAGACCTCTGATGTTGATGTTTCAGCAGAACTTTGACTCGTTTCCAGGTGTGAATGGATCATCTACGATGACGTGATATTGCAAATAAATGATCTGATTTAGGATGATAAGAACAACTTTCAGTGCTTTCTGCCAACAGACGCAGAAAAAATCACATCTCCACGTCTTGTGAAATACTAAAAGGTATCTTGCATCATATTTAACAGCTTACAGTTTTGAAAGTCATTAAAGGAATAGTACACCCACAGAACGATGGTCCTTTATTTTCTACCCCTCATGCTGAGGGAGACTCTGGAGCACTTTTTTAATATCTCAAATGAAGCCGGAGATCTGGGGGGGATTTTTGTTTCCCCCAACTTTCATATAATGGAGGTGACTGGGGCTCGAACCAAAAGGTCCATAAAAGTCCACAAAAACTTGTCAATATTCCTCCATACTGCTCGTCCAATGTAATTTAAGTGTCCTGAGTGGGTAGCGTCCAGAATTTACTGGAAACATCATTTAGTAGATTTTTATAGCTTAAACAGGAAGGATGTAACAACATGAAAATTGAATATCACGATTATTGTGACCAAAATGATCAGTTATCATTTTTATCACAGTATTATAGAAATACCCCCCAGCATCTATAATAATAGCCAAAATGGGTCTAAATGTCTACTTTGTGCTTTTTAAAAGGGGAAAAATCTCAACAGATTTGTCCATGTGGGGGCCTTCGTTGCCTTCCGCTATGTTTTCATAAATTAAACGTTGCAAACTGCGACTACTTCTGCTCTTCCAGCCAATGAGCAGCATCACTGGGGGGTTTTCAAAGTGCAGTAATCAGTCACATTTTTAACCATAGTTAAAATTTAAAATGATATTACTAATCGTTGGGAATTTTATCACGGTTAAGCATTTTACCGGTAACCGTTACATCCCTATGAAACAGTACTACATCTTACTTTCGTGAAGTGCGCTCGTGTGAGTTCACGACAAGCAGACGAGATCGCAGGTTCTTTCTTTCTTTTCTTTCAAATCAATATCCAACCCCTCATTTGTTTGTCTGCAGCTCTGTCGGTCTTAGCACAATGTAAACAGCTATTTTCTTCTTCTATGCTTGCATTATCGGCAGAGTAGGCGCTGAACGCCAAAGCTTCCGTAGTGTTGTGAAGTCACATGGGCGCGCTTTACAGAAGTAAGATGTTCTACTGTTTAGGCTCTAAAAATCTACTGAATGATGTCGTTTGGAGTAAATTCTGGACACTACCCACTCAGGACACTTGGATTACATTGGACGAGCAGTATGGAGGAATATTGACAAGTTTTTGTGGACTTTTACAGACCCAGGCATGAAAAAGTTCCCATTTCTGCCGACTGCCAGCTACGTACCAGCGACGTGTATGCTAATTCGATCACACAAAGATACGCCTACGATTTCACAGCATAAATGAACGCCCGGAACAAGGACGTTTCCACACGCCAAGTTTGGACACCGTGCCTGATGACATATTCGCTGGAGAAATCACTCAGCCAGCGATAGTGCACTAATAGTGCACTATTACTGCACTACTGGTCTGCATCTGTGGACGTTTTTTGTTTCAAGCACCAGTGAAAGTCTGCAGATGACGAAAACCCCCCTCGAATTTGAGAAATTAAAAAAGTGCTCCAGAGCAAGGTTATTATTACTAATGAAAAACTAAAACTAAAATTAGAAAAACATTTTTGTTAACTGAAATGAAAATAAAAATGACAGTTTTTCAAAAAACGATAACTAACTGAAACTGTATTGTCTTTAAAAAAAAAATTAACTAAAACTAACTAAAATTATTGCAAAAACATCCTTAGTTTTAGTTTTTGTAGATTTATTTCATACATAATCTTTTTGGGTTTATATGAAATCAATTTCTTTTTAATCTATTTACTTTGCTTTCATTTCAAGTGACTTTCTGATTATTTTGAATGTAACACCAGACAAATACCTATAATTTATGAAAAAAAAATTCCCAAATCTGCAACTAAGACTGCAGCAAAAACTAAGCATTTTCCAAAAAATAAAAATTAGGAAAAACTAACAAATTTGATCAAAAACTAACTAAAACTAACTGAATTGAAAAAAAAAGTCAAAACTAAATAAAATCTGAAACTAATGAAAAATCCAAAACTATTATAAACTTGCTTCAGGTCTTGCTCAGCATGAGGGTGAGTAAAAGATGAAAGCACATCGTTCTGTGGGTGTACTATTCCTTTAAGTTTCAAACGTACATGAAACAGTAAAATCCAGAGAAACATCCCGACCAGGTGGGTCCGTACTTTTATTTGGCTCTGATGTGAATGATTGGATAAAAGTCCAATAATAAAGACTTAAAGTAAACATGGAAACATCCGAGCAGAAACGATGATTTTTCTGAGCTAATGCAGAAAAACACCCGACATGATCATTTCACATCCTGATGAGGACAATGATGTGAGTGCATTCCCGTAATTTCCCACACATGCTTCTGCTTGTTGAAATGTTGGCTGCAGAGCAGGCTGATGGCTGCAGGTGTCCGATGTCGGGTCATCGGAGGACAGCTGTTTCAGTCCACTCTGCTGGACGTCTCTGGCTCAGAAACATGGAGCTGACTCAATAGTTAATTGAACACAGATGGTCGTGCTGTGAGTGTTCGGACATGCGAACACATCATTAGTCAGCTCTTCGAAAGAAAAACTTCATTTCATTGCCGTCACAAAGATCAGATTCTTGGTAATAAACGTTTGGACATCAGTGTGATGCGGTTTGCTTCCTGTGTGAAAGCGAACGAACCAGGACGTGACATAAGACTCGTAACCATGTGGGATTCCTCACTGCCTCACTTTCTGCTCATATTGGACACGTTCTTGTGGAAATCTCATCCAGTTTAAACACCAGTAAAATAATGGAAACCCCAAAACTGCACTGAGTTGATGTTGATCCATTGCTTTCTCTATTCTGGCCAATCAGTGAGCCGTATTTTTTTTGTCTTGGTAAAACAAGGCAGTTTTATTATAATTTATAATAATATTTATACGGAGCAAGCCGCTCCCTATCAGCGGCTAAACTAGCATACATCTTCAACGTAGCCTACCTGTATTGTGATTCACTCCAGATTCACAAATTATTTTCATTTCTGTCCTCCTGAGATCTCCGTCCTCATCTGGCGTCATAATTCCTTTTGTCGTCTCTCGCAATTCACCACGCTGCAAACCTTGAAACAGGCAAAACCTAATTTACATATGGGCGTTTCCAACACGTTTGCACCCACTGTCATTTGCACCTTCACTCTTTGGAAATCACTCGGAAACCGTGGTTCAGCCCCTCGCGCAGAATCCAGATTGTACAGGCAAATTACTGCACGCACATTTGGACCTTAACAGATCCAACCCTGGATGTAGTGGAGTTGTCTTTCAGCTTGTTTAGATAAACCAGTGAGCAAATTACAATAATCTAATCTGCTAGAAACAAATGCATGAATTAGTCTCTCTAGGTTAAATTTAGACCCTTTGATTTTGGCTATATTCTTTACACACTCAAAATAGAGGTACCAGTTTGTACTTAAAAGGGTCCAAAGCTTGTTGCTGGGGGGGTTCCTTTCTGAAAGACATTTCTGTACCTTCATGGTCCATTTTTGTACCTTATCAAGCTGTATGAGTTAATAAAGTACAATTAAACCAATTAAAGATGATGAATAAAAGTCAATAAAATAGAAATTATGACAACAATCAAAGATGCTAATAATAAATGAATAATTATTATTGAAATATTAGGACAAACACATATATGCTACCCACAAAATTTAGGGATATTTAACTTTTCGGTTTTAGGAGAACAGCATGATGTGCAAGAGATATTTAACCATCGAATAATGTACATGTTCATTTAATGTTTAGAGAAAGTCTAATTCAGTTCACCTGGAAAGGTTGTCGTGGATTTTCTGTTAGTTCTGACGTCATACAAAAACCCAAATATCCCTAACTTTGTGTGAGTAGTGTATAATTATACATATAATTATTACTATGATTACTATGATGATTATGAAAATCATAATATAGTAACTATACTACTGTTTAGAAGTACTGCTATTTATAGTTATTGTACAAGCTACACACATTTTTCAATGCTGCAGGTACCCTTCGGGTGAAATGGTACAAATTTGTACTTCATTTTACTTTGGACCCTTTTTCATAGTTTATAGGTACTTCTGGTCTCATAAAAACCAATATTGTACTTTTCAGAGAACATTTGTAAGAAATGAAATGTTCCTGTCTCGTACCTCTACTTTTTAGCGTGTAGCGTGTTATGTCGAGATCGTCGCGCACGTTGTGGGAACGTGCACAGCTGAAGCCTCCGTGGCTGCAGATGAAGACGACTTTGTTTTGTCTTGAAATCACATGATGTTTGTTGCACTGCTTTAACTGTTCAATACAGTTTTGATCAATTTATTTAGTTATGATTTCACACTTTTGGCTTGAATGTTAAAAATCAGCAGATATTAAGTCAGTATGAACAGAAATGTTTAATGGAGACGCAGAATCATCTTACTGATGCGATTATTTGCATCAAACCATTATTTCAAGGCTAATATATTGTGTATCGTGATATTACTAAAAGGCAATATCACCCAGCCCTTCTATGGTGTGTTTTTTTATTTAATCACTTTTTATTTGCCCTATTTTATTGCTTTTTTATTTAGTGTAAACATCTGCCAGTAAACACTTCCTCGTACGTGATCACATACTTGACAAATAAAACAGATTTTGATGATAAATTAATGTAACCGATACAGTTTAGCAGTTTGTGGATAAAGAGTCACATCAATCAGGGGAAAATAAGAAGAACTGTGTGTGAAATCCAGGCTGCATCTTTCCAAACTTGATCCAACTGAAAACCAGTTTGTTTGACTTTAAACTGCAGCGGAGTGTGTCTAACACACAGATGCTGAACTGATTAACGTTACAGATTTCTACATCTTAAATTTCAACCCTGAAGTCTTTTGCCGACTGCTTGCTAGGACTGCCATGAAAGCGAGGATTCATCCTTGAATTGATTTAGACTTCATTAGATGCACACCATGTGCTGGTGGACATGGAAAAGCTTTCATGTAGGTAAGTGGATTCATGCTAAATGTCAGTTATTGATTAGCACATTTTATCATCAAGCCTGGAAAGCAGATCATCTCAGAACATTAAGATTAGACAGCGTGTGTTTATTCTGTTTGCAAATATTTCTGTCTGCACAGGCTTATAAGCCATAAAGTGTGTGTGTGTGTGTGTGTGTGTGCGTGTGCATGTGCGTGTGTGTATCCTACATGGTAATGACTGTGCCTTCCTCCTTGCTAATGACCACGTTGAATTATGAGGCCATTTACTCTGAGCTGCAAATGAATCCTTCCCACTGAGAACAGAGAGTGACTGCCTATGTCTGTGTGTGTGTGGGTGTGTGTGCGTGTGTGTGTGTGTGTGTGTGTGTGTGTGTGTGTGTCTGGGTGCGTGTGCGTGCGTGTGTGTGTGTGGCACCAAATATAGCCAGTGGTCACATGACTTCTCTGTTTCTATGAAACAGACTCAAACGCATTTGCATATATTAAGGACATCCACGCGCTTTAAGTCCTCTCCATCTGCTTTCCTGGCACACTGTTTATGTATTATAATCATATTTTTATGAAATATTGATTCCAGTTCACTTGAATTCCCTTTCAGTAAACACTTAACTCATTTATGAAGCTGTCTGCAAACAATCTGATGACATAAGCATGCAGCAGGCCAATACTACGCATATGTTTTTAGGTTTTCATGCAGGACATGCAGCAGCTCATTCATCCTTATGAGGAACTTTGATATTGCAAATAAATAAATAAAAGCCGTCTGAGTTCTCCTTTCAAAGGGCTGAAATCCTGAGCTCCTGCAAGAAGCAGGGAAAGCCAGTCGGAGGTTTGATGTTAGGAGTCACTTTTAATCCTGCACATGAACAGCTGCACATGAGATGCACCGAACAACTGCATCCTCTCTGCCAGCTCAAATTTACACTGGAGGGGAAAGATAAAACATAATTCTGACAGTTTTGATTAAACAGCATCGTCGCTGAATCAAAAACTGTTAACGTAAATGATCAGTCTGACGAAGATTAGCAGGAAATTTTAAAGGTAATAATGAGGAGCTTTTCATATAAGTGGGATGTAATGCTTAAAGTCTGAAATGCTTGATTAGTCGTAACAACTACAGCAATTTAAAGTGTGGAAACGTGGAGCACAATCTTTTTTTCAATTTCTTTTTCTGGTCATGCCTCAAAATAAGATTTTATGACGCAGTATTAAGGCAACAACATTTGGCTACTAGGGGCACTAAACCTGTAACTTCCTACAAGCCACAAAACTGTCGCAAAATTAAGCAGTCTGGAGATGCTCCGATCAGGATCGGCCGATACCGAGTCCTGATCCGATACTTCTACGATAAAATGAAAATTGAACACAAAAAAGAAAGATAGTGTTTCCCTGCAGCATGCTGTAGCCGCGGTGATACCACTGGTCGGAGGGGGGGGGGCGGTCATCAAGTGACATTGATAATATACAAGTATTTTTTCCTTTTATTTATTCTTATTTTACTTTATAATGACATCTCCTCTGATCAATCACATTCTTTCGATCACATTTTTAAAACAAGATATTTAGCATACATTTCTACACCAACTACACAGCGTGGCCTGTTGGGTGCATCAGTCAGGTTTCCCGGTGGGCCACGCCCCCCTGGTGATCGTTGCAGGAGAGTCCCATGTATGCGACATCATGAACCCCCCCTCATCACGGTTGATGGTGTTTCCTGGCATGTTTCCTGGTTTCTATCGCCTCCATAATCCATCGTTTGAGTTTGTTGTTCTCCGATCCAATCATGTTGCCTTGTGGACTGGGACAAGAACCAAAGGGAATCCATAAATAAAGATACATTTATTAATATTAATTTAATATTTATTGATTTATTAATATCTATTATTTTTATTTAGTTGAATTTATCAAAAGTTGAAAAAAAGGCTGTTGATTTTCTGTTTCATCTCTGGTCTTTAGGCTGCAGGACTCCACTGAACCTGATCTGTTTGTGTTACTGGCTGAAGGACTTTTACTTTCGAGGCAAAATGTTGCCCTGATGAGAGCAAATTATGTTACATTTCACAATATCTGCTTAATTAAAACATCACTCTGAGCAACACTGCAGCTCTGGGTCACCCAGCATAAACGAGCAAAACAAACATTACCTCCTGTGTCATGTAAAGCTTCAGGGCAACATGGACGCAGAGAACTTAGTGTCACATTTACAGCTGTGCTGTTTGGATTAAAATCCAGCGTTTTCCTGACATTATCTGAAATAAAAACTGCGTTCTTCACTTTTTCCTCACACTTGAATTTTTCCACTTCTGTTCAAACAGCCAAGAATTATCGCAACTCCTTCCAGATTCCTTTGACACTGAAAGTAGCACAGTTCTCTGTTCTGCTCCAACATGCACAGAAATGCCTCTGCAACATGGTGGAAGGTTTACTTCACGCTTTTTCCCAGATTCATATATAGTGTGAAAAAGTGTTTCCCCCCTTCTTGATTTTTTTTTTTTTTTTTTGCATGTTTGTCACACTTTAATGGTTCAGATCATCAAACAAATTTAAATATCATACAAAGATAACACAAGTAAACAGAAAATGCAGTTTTTAAATAAAGATTTTTATTAGTTAGGGGGGAAAAATCCAAACGTCCATGTCCCTGTGTGAAAAAGTGATCTTCCCCTAAACCGAATAACTGTTTGTTCCACCTTAGCAGCAACAACTGCATCAAGCGTTTGTGATAACTGGCAGTGAGTCTTCTACAGCGCTGTGGAGGAATTTTGTTCCACTCATCTTTGCAGAATTGTTGTAATTCAGCCACATTGGAGGCTTTTCCAGCATGAACCGCCTTTTTAAGGTCATGCCACAGCATCTCAATGGGATTCAGGTGGGGGCTTTGACTAGGCCACTCCAAAGTCTTCATGTTGTTGTTCTTAAGCCATTCAGAGGTGGACTTGCTGGTGTGTTCTGGATCATTGTTCTGCTGCAGAACCCAAGTGCGCTTCAGCTTGAGGTCACCAACAGATGGCCGGACATTCTCCTTCAGGATTTTTTGGTAGAAGCAGAATTCATGGTTCCATTTACCACAGCAAGTCTTCCAGGTCCTGAAGCAGCAAAACAGCCCCAGACCATCACACTACCACCACCATATTTTACTGTTGCTATGATGTTCCTTTTCTGAAATGCCGTGTTACTTTTACGCCAGATGTAATGGGACCTCCACCTTCCAAAAAGTTCCACTTTTGTCTCGTCAGTCCACAGAGTATTTTCCCAAAAGTCTTGGGGATCATCAAGATGCTTTCTGGCTAAACTGAGACGAGCCTTTATGTTCTTTTTGCTCAGCAGTGGTTTTGGTCTTGGAACTCTGCCATGCAGACATTTTTGCCCCCCAGTCTCTTTCTGATGGGGGAGTCATGAACTCTGACCTTCATTGAGGCAAGTGAGGCCTGCAGTTCTTGGATGTTGTTCTGGGGTCTTTTGTGACCTCTTGGATGAGTCGTCGCTGTGCTCTTGGGGTCATTTTGGTCGGCCGGCCCCTCCTGGGAAGGTTCACCACTGTTCCATGTTTTCACCATTTGTGGATAATGGTTCTCACTGTGGTTCTCTGGAGTCCCAAAGCTTTAGAAATGGCTTTGGAACCTTTTTCAGACTGATAGATCTCAATGACTTTGTTTCTCATTTGTTCCTGAATTTCTTTGGATGGCAGCATGATGTCTAGCTTTGGAGGATCTTTTGGTCTACTTCACTTTGTCAGGCAGGTCCTATTTAAGTGATTTCTTGATTAAGAAAAGGTGTGGCAGTAATCAGGCCTGGGTGTGGCTAGAGAAATTTAACTCAGCTTTCTAAAGATGTGATAAACCACAGTTAATTTATGTTTTAACATAAATTAACTGTGTGTGTGTGTGTGTGTGTGATGGGGAAGGGTTGTGTGTCACTTTTTCACACAAGTAAATGTAGGTTCGGATCCCTCCCTCCCCCTTACTAAAAAAAAAATCTTCATTTAAAAACTGCATTTTGTGTTTACTTGTGTTATCTTTGTCTAATTTTTTAATTTGTTTTACGATCTGAAACATTTAAGTGTGACAAACATGCAAAAAAATAAGAAATCAGGAATGGGGAAAACACTTTTTCACACAACTGTATATTCCGTTAAATTTTTGGTGCTTCCCTTGCTTTATGCCCTCTTTCTCTGTCTTTGTATAAAAACATAATGGAAATCTAAAAACTGTGGTAAGAGACATGCAGTGGAGCGGTGACATAATGAAGCAGCTAGATGAAAATAAAGAGAGAAGGTAAACCTGATGGAGGGGAGAGGAAAAAATAAAGCGAGCGCAGAGACGCCAGCTCCTTTCTTCTCATTGTCTCTTCTGAAGCTTTGATCTTTGCCGTCATCTTCCCTTTCCTTTTGTGCACCGCTGTCTCTGCTTTTTTCTCTCCCATTTTAAATTGCATTAAAGGTATAAGTTGAGTATTGTTGACATTCTGATTTGTACACAGATTTGCATTGACTTTGGTTTAAAAGCTGAAAGCTCCAGGAGACGTACATGAATATCAAAATTGGGAACCCTTTTTTTCATGGCCTCAAATTGTTAAACTCATTTCCATGAAGTTAAAGGAATTTTCCGTTTTTGGTACTTTGATGGGAAATATTCAGTGTGATGTGGAAACCATGGTCCTTCCCGACTGATGGGCTTCCTTCTGCCGTGTTTTTGGGTCTTCTCTGCAGTGGTTTTCAGCTGTTAATGCACCAAACTGCTGATTTGATCTTTATTTTTCCTGCTCTCTTTTTACAGACTATTTTGGTCTTTTTCTGCCACTTTATGGGACCAACCAAGTTTTCACAGTGCTGCTTTCAAATGGAAATCTTGCATATGAATACCCTGAAATTAAAAGTATAACATCCCCATTCATTCACCATCCATCAGGTCCACCTTCTAGAACCGGACTGGACCCCTTTTTCCTCCAAAACTGCCTTCATTCCTGGTGTTATAGATCCAACAAGGTGTTGGAATCATTCCTCAGGGATTTGCTCCATAATGACATGATAGTGTCACACAGTTGCTACATCTGTGATGAGAATCTCCCGTTCCACCACATCCCAAAGCTGCTCTTTTGTACGGAGATCTGGTGACTGTGTGGTAGGGCTGGGCAATAAAACAAAATTTACCGACACCGACATTTACAACGATAACCAATGTCATTTTGCCCTTGTTGATATATTTGTGTGCTGCCCCTTTAAGAAAGACGCAGTGGAACTGTTGCAACTGGACTTTTTACTCTCTCAGACTTGCCGTAGTTTCTTGCATTGACATCCCTGTTGGGTGTTTTTCCATCATCATTTGCACGTTTTCTGTTTATAACCTTGAAGAACGTGTCTGCAAGTGGTCAGTGAAGTCTATCTGATGTCAGCGTTCGGTGTTGAACGTGTTGAACATTTGAAGGAACATCGCTTTTAAATCGGTAGCGATGCTCATTGCGTTTGCTTGTCTATGGTTTTTCAATGTTCACAAAGTAATATTTGCTCATATGTAAATAAGAATAACTCATTTAAGTTTATCAAAGGTTGAATCTGGAACATTTTCATTAAAAGCAATATTTTTTAAGAAAAAAAAAAAAACCTCCACGAGGTGTTTGGAGAGGTGCAGGATGAAAGTACATTTCCTAAAAAAATTACATTTAGCCTGAAAATAAATATAAAATAAATTTAAACAGGCTTGACAATGGTGTTATGTTTACATCTACAAGCCAACACACGCCGTCATTGCAGGTTGCCAAATACGATCTCTATGTGGCAATAGTATTTTGGGAAAAATGGTGGAGTGGGCAAGTCCAGCAGCTGCTTCAGAGCCCTGGAGATGTTGGTATCCGTTTTTGAAGAGGAGTGACCTGAGAAGAGCAAAAACTGGAGTAAATTTAGGTGAAGAATTCACTTAACCCACCCAGCAAAATTTGGCTGAAAAGACGTTGAAAAACATCATATCCATCTGTTGAAAACATTGAAACAACGTTTTGATTTGGTTGAAAAGGAAAGGTGAAAAGCCGTCTTTCAAGTAGACGTGAAAAGACGTTATACTTTTCAACGTCTAATTTTAAATTACAAAATCAAACGGTCCAAACGTCTATTTTAGCAAAATACTACAGCCGCCATTACAAAAACAATGTAAAGCGCGTGTTTGGTGGGAAAGGACCCACATAAACATTTTCCACGCCATCAAAACACAGAAATGGAGACTTTTCTCCTGGATCGGTAAGCTAGCTTGTTTGCTAACATGGCTAACGTTAGCTGTCAGTTATAAACTCCTCTGCGTTACTTGTTGGACATGCTGCAGACTGTTGGTCACTGACGTACCGGCAGTGAGCCTGGCAACCAAACACCTGGAGTTGCTTTTCTGCTGTTGCAACTACAACCTAGACACACGTGATGCTGCTGTTCTGTCCGTATTCCATACGTACACTTTTAATATGTACATTTGTATGTTTGTATTTTAGTTTCACCGAGCTTCTCATAAACATCCAACGCGTATCTACGGCCTCCTGGATGTTTGAGGAGCCTGTTAGCTATCTGCCAAGCTAGAGGTCACATCAAGTTCCAGTCGGGACAGAAAGAAGGTGTTTTGATAAAATGAAGTGTGTTTTGGCTGTTTATAAGTCGGCTGTGTTCATGTCCCTGTAAGACGCTGAACTACATGTAGTCACATGACTCCATCCTATCCAGTCTGTAACCAGTTATTGTCCATTTATCGTTACCGAGATTAACTGCTCAATATATCGTGATATTGCTTTTAGGCCATATTGCCATGCCCTACTGTGGAGGCCATCCACCATGTGATTGGCTGGTTTATCTGTATCATATAGAAATAGCAGAGACAGATGTAGATGCTGGTGACGGTTTTGATGCACTACTAAAATTTTATCTACAGACATCGACTGCTGTGTTCTCTTGTTACGATTTCCAGTAACAGAAATCAATCATCAGGCCTTCTCAACAATCAGTTTTGATAATTGAATGACTGTTCAGCAGTTTATTTGGGATAAGATACTCTGTTTCTACTCAGCTGAATCATTTTTAGAATGCAGTAAAACCCACCTTCTCATGTCACCCCAGAAAACAAACACCCCAGTCTTGCATCTTTATCAGGTCATTAGTTTGTTTTTCCTTTAGAAGACATTCATTTTAAAGTTTGCCATCAGCTAAAAGCTTTCCACCTGTTGGGGAACAAGAGTTTTAACATATGGATCTTAATTTCTTCAGACCAGCCATAGATGGTGCCCCTCAGCAAAGACCATTGGTTCCTGACACACTGCATGTCCGCTGGGTTAACGGCACATGCAATCATCCCTGCTCTGGGCCTCTGTGAGGCATTACCTTTAATGGAGCCTCAGATGGTGAAACGGAGCTCCAGCATTTACCGTCATCATGGCTAATTTCTGCTCCGCTCAGCCTGAACAAGGCCTCTTGATCTCCCTTTGTTACCGGCACGGCTCCGGACTTTCTCTTGATTTTTAACAATGGAGGGCGGGAGGGAGTTGATTTTTGACCAGGCAGCACTTCGTTTGCATTACAGTAAAAATCAAATGATGAGGGCTGATGGTGGGAGATGATGAGGAATGATTTACGTATCTGTACTTTCCTACAGCAGAGATGACTGTGATGGAGAGCTGGGGGACATGTAGTATGTCCCTCAAACACTTGACATCAGGTGATCTCTTTTTACCGGGATGAGAATTAGTCTCCAAGCTAAAAACAAACCTGAACATGGCGCATTTCCATACAGATCAGTTGATTCATGCTTTTATTACCTCTGCCGAGGAGGTTTTGCTTTTGGTGCGTTGGTGTGTTTTTTCTGTCTGTCAGCAACTTTACGGAAAAAGTTCTGGATGGATTGACCTGAAATTTTCACCAGCCGTGTGTCTCAGCCGAAGGACGAAACCATTAAATTTTGGTGGTGATCCGGATCACCTTCTGGATCCAGAAATTTTTCAAAATATTTTTTATCATTTTTGAATTTTTGCATGTAACTCCACACACTCAAAAATCAAGGTACCAATTTGTACTTAAAAGGGTGCAAAGCTTGTATCTGGGGGTGTTCCTTTCAAAAAGACATTTCTGTACCTTCATGGTCCATTTTTGTAGCTTATCAAGCTGTATGAGTTAATAAAGTACAATAAACCAATTAAAGATGATGAATCAAAGTCAATAAAATAGAGATTATGACAACAATCAAAGATGCTAATAATAAATGAATAATTATATCAGTTTTAGGCCAAACACATATAATTATGATTTTTACTATGATTATTATGAAAATCATAATATAATAACTATAATTATACTACTGTTTAGAAGTACTGCTATTTACGCACATTTTCAATGCTGCAGGTACCCTTAGGGTTGAAATGGTACAAATTTGTACTTTATATCACTTGGGACCCTTTTTCATAGTATATAGGTACGTTCTGGCCTCATAAAGACCAATATTGTACTTTTGAAAGAACATTTGTAAAAAAATGTACCTACAGGTACAGAAATGTTCCTGTCTCGTACCTCTATTTTTGAGTGTGCATATAAATGGCGGGGAAGTTTTAAGGAAAAGACAAAGCTAGTGATGTGTTTCTACTCAGTCTGCCACAAGTTCTCAGTTGACCCTGCAAACAGAGAAATGTACAGTCTGGAAAGTCCATGCACAGATCCTGAGGCGCTGTGAATGGGACATGCTGACTTGTGTTATTGTGTCCTGCAACTAGAGATGCCTTCAGCCCTTCGAAAATAAAAACAGAAAACAGAATTCTTGTTCAGTGTCCCATTTTTTTCCCCTCACAGCACCAACCTTCTTCAGTGGCTTTGCCTACTAACCCTCAGCAAAAAATACATTATGAAATATCACATTTCATTAAAATCCCATCAGTGGCGGCGATGTGGCTGTATGTCATTAACAAGCAAGCAAAGAAACAGGCTGACCGTGATGCAGTGCAGCCTGTTTGAGGGCTGCAGTCTGATCCTGAACATTAGGATGAGAAGTAGAAGATGAAAGAGATGGAAATGAAAGAGCAGTGCAGAGACGAGGAGTCTGAAGAACCAGAGACGATAGCTGATCTTTGAACCAGGAGGGGCTCAGATGGATGAGATGATTTCTGCCTGTGTGATAAGTTGGTTTCTTGTTGATGAGAGAGGCAAAAAGAAAGAAGGCAAAATAATAGAAATGCTAATTAAATAGTAAATTTGAAAGATGACACTCGTAGTCCAACTGGGATCGTGACTAAACTGAATAAAGATGTCCACACTACATTGCCAAAAGTATTTGCTCACCCATCCAAATGATGGAATCAGATTTTCCAGCCATTTCCATGTCCACAGGTGTATAAATGAAGCAGCTCGGCATGCAGACTGTTTCTACAAACATTTGTGAAAGAATGTGTCGCTCTCAGGAGCTCAGTGAATCCCAGCGTGGAACTGTGATAGGATGCCACCTGTGCAACAAATCAGTGGGGAAATTTCCTCACTCCTAAATATCCCACAGTCAACTGTCAGCTGTGTTATAAGAAAATGGAAGTGTTTGGGAATGACAGCAACTCAGCCATGAAGTGGTCGACCACGTAAACTGACGGAGCGGGTCAGCGGATGCTGAAGCACATAGTGGGAAGAGGTGACCACCTTTCTGTAGAGTCAATCACTACAGACCTCCAAGCTTCATCTGGCCTTCAGATCAGCTCAAGAACAGTGACAGAGAGCTTCATGGAATGGGTTTCCATGGCGATCAGCCGCATCCATCCATACATCACCAAGTGCAAAGCAAAGCGTGGATGCAGTGGTGGAAAGCAGCCGCCACTGGACTCTAGAGCAGTGGAGGCGTTCTCTGGAGGACCAATCACGCTTCTCCATCTGCAATCTGATGGAGGAGTCTGGGTTTTGTGGTTACCAGGACAACGGTACTAGTCTGACTGCATTGTGCCAAGTGTAAAGTTTGGTGGAGGGGGGATTATGGTGTGGGATTGTTTTTCAGGAGCTGGGCTTGGCCCCTTAGTTCCAGTGAAAGGAACTCTGAATGCTTCAGCATACCAAGACATTCTGGACAATTCCATGCTCCCAACTTTGTGGGACCAGTTTGGAGCTGGTCCCTCCCTCTTCCAACATGACTGTGCACCAGTGCACAAAGCAGGTCCATAAAGACCTGGATGCAGAGTCTGGTGTGGAGGAACTGGACTGGCCTGCACAGAGTCCTGACCTCAACCCCATAGAACACCTTTGGGATGAATCAGAGCGGAGACTGAGAGCCAGGCCTTCTGGTCCAACATCAGTGTGACCTCACAAATGTGCTTCTGGAAGATAGTCAAAGATTCCCAGAAACACTCCTAAACCTTGTGGACATCCTTCCCAGAAGATGAAGCTGTTCTAGCTGCAAAGGTGGACCAACGTCATCCTGAACCCTCTGGATCAGGAATGGCATGTTACTGAAGCTCAGATGTGAGTCAAAGACAATACTTTTGGCAATATAGTGTATATTTTTATACTGCTTGAAGTCATGGTGCATTGTGGCAGAATTTGAGTTGCATGCAGCTACTTTAGTCAAATTATTTCAACCTCATTTATAAACCTGTAAAAGCTTGAAAGCACAGTTTGATTCAGTGGCAGTGCAAACTATCTGTGCACTGAACGGATTGTAATATAAAGTGATTCAGTATGAGGATCCTGCTTTGCCATGAGGGGAAGTGTAAGCAGAGAAATTGTATTTACTTTAATTCTTCAAGGAGCAGATCAAATATTGGAGCTGTTCTAAATTAATAAAGGAAAGAATCTGCAATGATTGCTCCTTCCTACTCGACTGCTTTCAATGCTGATTTTCCCTTCTTTCATAGATTTCATTTATGAATATCTTTATTTTTGTTATTGAATGCATTTTTTACAGTTGTGGCTCCATGTCTGTGATAAGTTCCTGAAAGCCTCTATTTAAAGAGGAAAGGCCACAAACAAATCTAGCGATCTTATCAGAGATGACATGTTTTACAAGGCTGTGACAGAGATGTGCTGTACACTCTGAGCCTGGATAAGTTGAGATTACATTAAAAAAAAATAAGAAAACCGGTTGCCTTAAAAATTGTAAGTAATGCGTGATAAGTGAATGTGTTTAAGTGAAATAGCTTATTTAAGTTCACTCCAAGCCCAGATATGTTGACTTAATACTTAATATGTTTGCCCTCCGAAGTTCCTACAACTTATTACTAACAAATAAGTTAAAATAAAGTTATATCTACTCCACATTGTAGCCTAGTTATTGCAATGTGGCACAGCAAATTAAACTGCAGAAGCCAGGCTACACATTGTTTTCTTTGACTTTTAGACGGTTAAAGGAGCCCTATCATGAAAAATGGACTTTTAGAGCTTTTCAGCATGTCAGTGTGTTATTTCCTCATCAAGAAATATTTAAATCGTTATTTTCTTCATTCATGCATATTTAGTAATCTACATAATATTTAAACCAGCGCACCTCCCTCAAACGGCTGACTACCCACCCCGTACGTATAACGTGGCACCAATCACGAAAGTCCAAATCGCATGCTCAGTATCGTAGCAAACGCCCTCTGTTGAACAGAAACTCAGAGAATCCTATACACATTCTCTAGGAAGAAACTAACACCTCAGGAAATTTCCTCAAACAAGCAGCCATCAGCAACAGACGTTTGCTCCAGAGTTCAGGAGAATTTTCTTTCTTTTTTTTTTTTTTTAAGCTCTAGAGGACAGCAAGTTGGGGAAAATGCAGTTACGTTCAGCGTGGTTATGTTCAGCGTGGGAGTGTATTTGTTGTACTGGATGAATCGACTTGCCAGAAGTGGTTGGATTATAACTTCAGGAGCAGGGAAAAAAAAAACTCAACTTTGTGTGTGAACTTCACTCCTGACAACTTCATGAATCTCGGGCAGAAAGTGTTTTTTCTCTGGGATTACTTCTGAAACCTGACGCAGTTCCTACTATAAAAACGCGCATGGACAGACAACAACACTGGTGAGTCAACACATCTCTCAGCTCAATGCTAACTGTTAGCCTATGATTTGTTCACTAATTTACTTACTTGTCAGGGGTCTTTGTGGTACTTCTGTGGTACTGCGTGTACTTCAAACTCCATATCAGACTCTGGGTCGAGCGCAACAGCTCCATAACAGGCTGCTCCGTTTTATCTCGTCGATCGGAGTCCGATTATCCATCAATGTTTACAAGATCCATGTGAGCACTGCTTAGCTCAGCGCTAACTGTTAGCCTATGATTTGTTCGCTAAATTACTTACTTGTCAGGGGTCTCTGTGGTACTTCTGTGGTACTGCGTATACTTCAAACTCCATATCAGACTCTGGGTCGAGCGCATACAGCTCCATAACAGGCTGGTCTGTTTTATCCCGTCGATCGGAGTAATTATCCATCAATGTTTACTACTAACATCCACATGAGAGCTGCCGGTGCCGGTGCTACAGACAATTCTGTGACCCTTCAGAATAAGTGTCTCTTCCGGGGCGACGTCATGAAATGGGCGTAAAACATGCTGCAATTGGTCGAGAGCCCGCGGTTCAGCACAGTCAGCCATCTTACTTCCGTGTTGGAAATTAGATGCACGAAAAACTAATATTTAACACCAAATTAGTTTCTATAGTAACGATGGGAACATATCTAGCTTATAAATGCCTATATTTGACTTTTGGAACATTTGAAAAGCATGATACAGCTCCTTTAACGTTTAATAACCATTACACATGCAGAGAAAAGACAAAGGAGGAAGAAGACGGCACCGAGTCCAGTGATAAGCCGGTGATGAAGTAGAAAACATGCCAACTGCTCGATAAACGGTGATAATTCAGGGAGCAGGTTAAAGAGTTGGAGGAAAAAGCGAGAGGTGGACAAAGAGTGACAGCTTGAAGAGCAGAGAAATGGAGATAAAATCTGAGGAGACAGGAGGCAGGGAAGAGGAATAATCATGTAGGAGAGGAGGAGGGGGTGGAAAAAGCAAGGAAGATGAAAATGTGAGAATGGAGGGGTGATAAATGGTGAAGAGCGTGACCTCTGAATCTGGAGACCCTCGGGAGGGTGAAGTGATGATTCACAGCCTCGCAGGGAAACTGCAACAGGATTTAGTCGAAGAGGATTAAAGTTGAGGTGGTTGAGAAGTTGAGACAGCCTGGAACTGTCATCAGCAGACAAACTTTTCAAACGCATAACTGCGTCAGTGTTTGACTTGTCCCTTCTTCACAAGTTCATCGGCTCTTGTGACATGCTCGGGTCAGAATAACGGTCTTTTCGGGCATGTCCTGACACCTCTGTCCAATGCAGCCGCTTTTACTCGCTAGTTCTGACGCAGGGTTGCTGAAGTTTCTCCCAGCTGGGCCGGTCACTGGTCCATCGCAGGGTCATGCAGGGAGGATTCCACACAGGAAGGTCCAGCTCATGCCACCAATCTTCTTGTTGGGGTTTTACGCTATAATATGCAACAAAGGAAAAAAAATGGGTGAAGAGAAAATCCTTCATATTCATTTAACACGGCTTCCTCTTTTTATAAAATCTCCAGTGTTGGTTTCATTTTGATAGCAAGAGAATTCACAACGACCTTTCTAAGAGGGGGCAACTTTGCACCACCATGTTTCTCCACACATACCGCTTAGAGTTCTGATCCACTCCTTTGTTATTTCAGCTGTGTGTGAGGGTCATTGTCTTGTTGGAAGGTGAACCTTTGGTCCAGTCTGAGCTCCTGAACTCTGGAAGAGCTTTTTTTCCAGGATCTCTGTCGCATTCATCTTTCCTTCAACTGCAACCAGTCGTCCTGTCCCTGCAGCTGAAAAACACCCCCAAAGCATGATGCTGCCACCACCATGCTTTACTGTTGGGATGGTATTGGGCAGGTGATGAGCAGTGCCTGGTTTTCTCCTCACATACCGCTTAGAATTAACTCCAAAAAGTTCAGTCTTGGTCTCATCAGACCAGAGAATCTTATTTCTCAGTCTGGGAGTCCTTCATGTGTTTTTGGCAAACTCTATGCGGGCTTTCATATGTCTGCACTGAGGAGAGGCTTCCATCGGGCCGCTCTGCCATAAAGCCCCGACTGGTGGAGGCTGCAGTGATACTGACTTTGTGGAACTTTCTCCATCTCACTACTGCATCTCTGGAGCTCAGCCACAGTGATCTTTGGCTTCTTCTTTACTCTCTCACCAAGGCTCTTCTCCCACCATTGCTCAGTTTGGCTGGACGGCCGGGTCTAGGAAGAGTTCTGGTCGTCCCAAACTTCTTCCATTTAAGGACTATGGAGGCCACCGTGCTCTTAGGAACCTTTAGTGCTGCAGAAACTCTTTTGTAACCTTGTCCAGATCTGTGTCTCGCCACAATTCTGTCTCTGAGCTCCTTGGACAGTTCCTTCCACCTCATGATCCTCATTTGCTCTGACATGCACTGTGAGCTGGAAGCTCTTATATAGACAGGTGTGTGCCTTTCCTAATCAAGTCCAATCAGTTTAATTAAACACAGCTGGACTCCAATGAAGGAGTAGAACCATCACAAGGAGGATCAGAAGAAACGGACAGTATATGAGTTAAATATGAGTGTCACTGCAAAGGCTCTGAACACTTATGACCATGTGATATTTCAGTTTTTCTTTTTTAATAAATTTGCAAAAAATTCTACGTTTTTAGTTTTTCCTGTCAAGATAGGGTGTTGAGTGTACATTCATGAGAAATATATATATATTTTTTTATTTTGGCAAATGGCTGCAATGAAAGAGTGAAAAGTGGGTCTGAATACTTTCTGTACACACTGTAAGTACTTTTTGGACGTTTTGAGCAGATTTCACCAATACCGCAATGATAACATCAACTGTGATCATTTTGGTCACAATAACCATGACATGAAATTTCACACTGTTTCATGCTTAGTTGACGTGTTTTCAGGCGTGTGCTCTGTTCGTTACGTATGCATGATATAATCGGCCCCCTATTGGTATCGGCCTATATCAGCCTTAAAAACTGAATATCGGACATTTGCCACCCCACCGATATTTAACCGACATTTAACCAATCAGCCTGCTGTTTCTAAAGTCTAAATCTCTTCTTCAAAAACTTTCTTCTTACAGAATTTAAAACTTCTAAAGACTTGGGGTGGGGAAAAAATATTGCTACACTGAAACATTGCAATATTTTCATATGCTGATATTGACATTTAAAAACGCGGCATTGATCTATTTTACTAACAAAATCTTGCGATATTTAATTGTTCTGTTATGAAATCTTGTAAGAACTCATGAAATATCGTGAGATTTTGTAACAGAACAATGAAATCGTTTTGTAAGTAAAACAGATCAATGCCATGTTTTTAAATATTGATTTGGCATATGAAAATATTGCGATATTCCAGTGTATTGATAATTTTTCCCTCCCCTATTTTTCAAAGTGTCGGAAAAAAATAACAGAACTGCTATTTGGAATGACTGCTTATTTTTTTCAGCTTTAATATCTGTATCAATATCGGTTTTTGGCCACATGAGTTTTAAGATATCAACATATCGGATATCGGCCCAAAATACCAATATCGTGCATCCCTACTGTCTGCGGTGCTGGTGGAAGTGCACTCACCCATGAGGGCATGCAGCGGTCGCATCAAAGAGAAACTCTGAGAAATGCCTTCATGTAAATGGAACAAATAACATCACACTGTTTAGTTTTAATAAAATAAGTCATTATGAAGCTGTTGTAGAGGAGATGAGACTTTTAATGACTTGTGTTATGGCTTAGTGCTGGATAGACGACCAGATCAAACTAAATGAGCCTGCCTTTGATGGCAGGGGAAACGCTGCTGGGATGTAACAGGATCTTTTAGATCTCGGTGGCTCCTAGAATGACGTCTTTCCAGTTGTCATGTCCTGGAAGCTTTGAGCTGACATAAGTGATGTTTTTCATACTGTGTCCTTGTGATCATCACATTTTGTACTTCTGTGTCTCTCTGGAATAGATTTGCCAAATTCATTGGTTCTGCACCTGTTGTGCCTGTCATCCGTACACTTTCATCAGTGGGTTATTGCGCTGTGTTCTTGTTTCAGATGGTCCCTTCGCTCCCCATTAAAGCCTGAAAGACTACACGGTTTGTCACAAAAATGGACATTAAAGTGTTGACAATTTCTATTCTCAGATAATCCTGATTAGCAGAGCCACAGGTCGTTGATCTCTCCCTCTCCTGCTCCAGATTGTAATTAGATGGGCTTTGAATTTATCCACTGAAACATGAACACCATCAAACCCTATCAAAACTAATTTCACACACGATTACACCCATGCCCTGAGAACAATAATGTGATGATAGGTATATGATGACAAGAAGGGGTTGTGGACGAAGATAGGGGACAAATTAACGTAAGGCTGACATCTTGAAACGTTCAAATGAAGATCTAATCTGTTGAAAATCTAAAAAAAAACAAACGCTAAAATCACTTGTTTAATCTGGAGTCATTCGCCCAGTTTCCCGCACCTGAAGTATAATTTAACTTGTAAAAATAAATCACAAACCAAGATGTCTATATTTCATCTTTTTAAAAATTCTCTTTATTTAAGTCATGAAAAGGAGAAACATGAATGTAAATGTAACACAAGAATAAAGTATGTAATTAAAATTCAAAGAGTAGAGATCATAAAAGGTTCAATTTCTGCTATTTCCCATGAGTCTTTGGAGAAATGTTACAACTGTAAATGGCTTGAGTAAGTCAGTGTACAGATGAACTTAGTAAATTAACTTGGATAAACTTAATTGCTGTTTTAATAAATCTTCTTCTTTTTAATTAATGGAATCAGCTAAAGTAAGATTTTATCATGAACAATTATGTGGAGTTCATAGAAAA
This sequence comes from Atherinomorus stipes, assembly GCA_023101725.1. Taxonomy (NCBI): domain Eukaryota; kingdom Metazoa; phylum Chordata; class Actinopteri; order Atheriniformes; family Atherinidae; genus Atherinomorus; species Atherinomorus stipes. Next base: position 51,884 of record JALJCO010001979.1, on the reverse strand, counting down.
AGTACTTTAGATCATCTGCAGCACAAATATTGTGTAAAAATGTCGCTGCGTACACACCAACCGCGATTTGGGCATGAAAAACGCGCCTGACACCCAAAGTTGGACGCTTGGTCGCTAAAAAATCAGACGCTTGATTTCCAGTGTCAATACGTGCTCGGCGCAGGTTGGGAGGAGCCCCTCCTTCCTCTTTTCCTGTCACCGGTCTGTCTGCATCATGGCAGATGCAGGAGAGAGCGCGGCTCGGCTTTATGTGATAAACAAAGCAGGGAACGTTGTCGTCGGGCGTCTCTGCTCCGCGTCTGGTTCACCGGATGATTCCAGGTGTTCTGAGTGTGATGAGTTTCACCGTTTACTCCAGCAGCTGCTGATCAGGGACGATTTCAGCCGTCTGATCCAAAGGAATAGTCCACCCACAGAATGATGTAACTTTATCTTCCACTTCCCCTCATGGTGAGCAAGACAAAAAATCAACAAAAATCTACTAAATGATGTCGTTTCGAGTAAATTCTGGACGCTACCCACTCAGGACACTTGGATTACATTGGACGAGCAGTATGGAGGAAAATTGACAAGTTTTTGTGGACTTTTATGGACCTTTTTGGCTCGGGCCCCGGCGAACTCCATTATATGAAAGTTGGGGGGAAACGAGAAGCCTTCCTGATCGCCGGCTGCATTTGAGATATTAAGAAAGTGCTGCAGAGTCTTTCTCACCATGAGGGGAAGTGGAAAATAAAGTTTCATCATTCTGTGGGTGTACTGTTCCTTTAAGGTTAGGGGTAGGGATGAAAATAGCAATTGGATTTGGGCCTTGGATTTGGGTATGACACCCTGAATGAAAGGGTCTAACCTGGCACTCGTTAGTCAAACCTAATCCAGCAGCTGATGAATAATGAATGATTTTTATTTGACAAAGTTATTGAATATGAAAATTACAAAGTGGTCAAAATTTCAAGTCCGCCAGCATCTCAACGTCCAAACGCAGCGACTTCCCCGACCTGCAGCAAAACAAGCGATTATGATTTCATCTGCTCAATTATAAACGAAGTGCTCACATGGAGACCTTTCCATTCAGGCTTTCTGAGCATCTGAACTGGCCCCGCCATGCAGAGAGGGAGGAACGCTCCCCTCATTACGCTGAAAAGAAAGCCTTGAAGCGAGATCTGAGGATATTAACGACCGTATCCTGGGATGAGGTGTTCATTAGAGCCTCGCCTGCCATTCTGTCGCAGCTTCTGCTGCTGCAGATCAACACCTCTCCTCCCCCACACTGCGGTGCAGTAATACACCACAACAGTCCTCCACTGCCGGTAAATAATGGATGAATTTTACTTTCAATTTGGCCACGGGAAGTGAAAGCATTGAGCGTTCGTGTTGTGCCAGCATCTCCCTGTTTGACAGTTTTTTATTGCCACTGCCCTCCACCAGCTTTCCTCGCAGCCCCGCCAGGAACATTAGAGCTGGCCTCGAGCTCGCCGACTGCCGTCTCCTGGCAAATTTCCTGGATTAATACAAAACCTTTCAACTCCCGTGGCCGGTGAAGGTTATTGCCCTCGTCATCGAGGCTGTTGATGAAGACCTGTTGGCTGCAGTGAACATTCTCGTGACCTTTGCGTTGAGGCCATTACAGCATTCCCTCATCTCACCTCTCCACTTTCATCCCTCTCTCCAACCCTCTTCTCTTTGCCTTCCTCATTCTGTTTAAGAACTTTTGCTTTTTCGCCTCCTGCTCTTGTTCTTTGCCAATCATCTCCAGATCGTTCGCTCAGCCCCTAATGTTCCATTCAGTTATTTTTATGTGCATCTAGAAGACCCGTTTAATTCAATTTAATTCAAGTATACTTTATTTGTATTTGCACTTTACAGACAAAATCCAATTCAAGCCAATTCACTGTGATCCAATTAAAGACGCAATATAGAACTTTTGGCAACTTTCTCAGTGATGCATCAGCGTCTAAACGTCATCTTCATCCTACCTGTACTGAAAGACAGTCTTGACTTCTGTCTTGATCTGTCCCTTCCCCTTTTCCTTTTTTTTCTCTTCCTCCAATCACGTTTTCTTGTTTTTCTTTGCTGAATCTGCCATGATGCACATTAAAAACACCCGGTGTGTTCATATCCGTTTGCTAACATGTGAAGGGGTGCGAAACAAAAACTCAGCTGCGACGTCACATCCCAGCCGGGGAGGAAAAGTTGCACAGTGTGGTTTCTCAACCTTGGGAATGCTGCTGGGCCGTGATGGCTCCAGAAATGCATATAATGAATGTTGGCATGCCATTAAAATGAGTCAGAAATGTATATTTTTAAAGTTGAAAACTTGGATTGTGGGCCTTTAAAGATGCACAACGTAACTTTCCCACCTAAAAAAATATGCATTTCTGAAGAAGAGTCAACATAAAGCCCTATTCTGATGGGATTAGTATTATCTAGGGACTACATGTAATTTGCAATAATTACAGAGATTTTCTGTGATTTTAATCCCGAGCAAATCGGCCATGTCTGTGATTTGCGATGTAATAATTCCCCCGCAAATTACCTACCACAATTTGCTAAACTCCGAGGTCCTCTGATAATACTAATCCAATGCGAATAGGCATCTCTGTGATTTGGGGAGAAATGACACCTGATTTGGCGGTACTAGATGCATTTTATTTCCTTTTTCTGGCGAAGAATGGAGGCTGCAAAATAGGTTTTCCTTTCAAATAACTATAACAATTTATAAAGCATTAACTTTGGAGTCGGAGTGATTGGGGGAAGTTTCACCTGTCACATGGCCTACTGTATACGGAAAATCTGTAAATGGCATTTTCCCGCAGCGAGAAACATTTATTTTGGACAACATGCGGACATGGAGCAAGTTCTTAAAGCATTGACAATGACGGTTGTGAGTTATTTTAACACATTTGTCTCTGAATGATCGTGTGTTGCTGATGGAAACGCAGCTCATATGAGCGGATGTTTGGCAATACGCAGCGTTGACATCATATCTGCTAGATGTCTGAATTTCAGATAAATCTCAGACTTCAGTTATCGCGTGTGAATGCGCAACATGAAAAACAGACGTCGGGGGGTAATTCATTTATTACATGAGGTCCCTAGATAATACTAATCCTGTCAGAATAGGACTTTAGACTGTCTTTTACTGGCTGGAGTGAACTCACAGTACAGGTAGGATGAAGATGGATGCTAGTTATAAAAAATATACTAAATGACGTTTCGAGTAAATTATGGACTCTACCTTCTCAGGACACTTGGATTACATTGGACGAGCAGAATGAAGAATATTAGCCCCCCCTGTTGTTGTTTTGTTTTTTTTTTTGTAATGAAAGACTTAATTCAAACATTAAAACTGGCATTGAAAGGGCTAAATCCCAAAAATAATTGAAGGTTTGGTGTTTTTGAGTAGGACAGAAGTTGTTTGAATGATTTATGACAAAGAAAGCTTAAAAAACATGAATGTAAGATGATTTTATAACAGTTTTTGTGGGTGGACACCAGCAACGCAAAATTTGAGGGAGACACAAGGGTTAATCTTTAATCCAAGCAGAAGGAATCTTCATGATAAGATTTAACTAAAGGTTAGTTTATGATCACATTAGTAGTCATGTAGAGTGCATATAATTACAAAAATCTGACAGACTGGGGAGGATATGGGCACAAATAAGCCAAATGATAATTTACACCCTGACAGACCATAATAGACAGAGAATTGCAACTCACCAGCAGATTTTTAATGCACAGCCAATAATCAGACCAAGGGAGCATCAGCATGCGTCTCGTCTCTTAAATTCCACAGACTGCACTCGCTGTCTTCATTAACTTCTCATCTAAATTAAATGATCTCCATCTTTAAGATCGCTCTATTCATCAGCATTTAATGGGCTGAATGGGAATGCACCTGAAGAGTCACAACGCATCTGCCATCCTTTTGGCTCTGTGGCAACTTTAAATCTAAAGTTTAACTTGTAGGTGGCTTTATTTACAAGCTTCATACATGCTGTTACCAAATTACCAAAAGAAAAATGCATTTCATGTTTTGTAAAATTCTGCCGACAATGCAAACATTTTAAACAGTGTGTCTAAAAACCTTTGTTGAACTATTTGTGGGAGAAAAATTTTTCTTAGACCATTTTACGAACTTATAACTACAATTACTTCCTCCAGGAAATGAAGATAAAACGCTTTTAAACAAGTGTGAGTCATCTGACTTCAGTCAGACAAACTAAAATAAAGTTCCTACTGTACCCAGTGTGAGCAGATGCCTTGTGGTCTTTTAAAAATAACTTCAGTCTTTGCAGGATTTGTTCAGGATGACTTTAAAAAAAAACAGTCCAGACACAGAAGAGAGATGTTCTCCTACATCTGAGTGCAGAGAACTTAATTTCCCACTGGATGGATGGATGGATGTTAGAATGGTTGGATAGAGATTTAGGATGGATGGATGGATAGAAGGAGGGTTAGGCTGGATGGCTGGATGGATGGATGGATGGATGGATGGATGGATGGATGGATGGATCGATTGACGGATGGATCGATTGACGGATGGATGGATGGATGGATGGATGGATGGATGGATGGGTGGGTGTATGGATGGATGGATGGATGGATGGATGGATGGATGGATGGATGGATGGATGGTTAGAATGGTTGGATAGAGGGTTAGGATGGATGGATAGGTGGATGATTAGAATGGTTGGATAGAGGGTTAGGATGGATGGATGGATGGATGGATGGATGGATGGATGGATGGACGAATAGATCGATTGACAGTTGGATGGATGGATTGACAGATGGATGGATGGATTGACAGATGGATGGATGGTTAGAATGGTTGGATAGAGACTTTGGATGGATGGATGGATGGATGGATGGATGGTTAGAATGGTTGGATAGAGGGTTAGGATAGATGGATGCACAGAGATGGATGGATGGCTACATGGATGGATGGATGGACGGACAGATGGATAGATGGATGGGTGGTTAGAATGGTTGGATCGAGGGTAAGGAAGGATGGATGGATGGATGGATGGATGGATGGATGGAGATGGATGGATGGATGATGATGCGGACGAATGGACGAATGGATCGATTGACAGTTGGATGGATGGATAGAATGGTTGGATAGACTTTGGATGGATGGATGGATGGATGGATGGATGGATGGATGGATGGATGGATGGATGGATGTTAGAATGGTTGGATAGAGATTTAGGATGGATGGATGGATAGAAGGAGGGTTAGGCTGGATGGCTGGATGGCTGGATGGATGGATGGATGGATGGATCGATTGACGGATGGATCGATTGACGGATGGATGGATGGATGGATGGATGGATGGATGGATGGGTGGGTGTATGGATGGATGGATGGATGGATGGATGGATGGTTAGAATGGTTGGATAGAGGGTTAGGATGGATGGATAGGTGGATGATTAGAATGGTTGGATAGAGGGTTAGGATGGATGGATGGATGGATGGATGGATGGATGGATGGATGGACGAATAGATCGATTGACAGTTGGATGGATGGATTGACAGATGGATGGATGGATTGACAGATGGATGGATGGTTAGAATGGTTGGATAGAGACTTTGGATGGATGGATGGATGGATGGATGGATGGATGGATGGTTAGAATGGTTGGATAGAGGGTTAGGATAGATGGATGCACAGAGATGGATGGATGGCTACATGGATGGATGGATGGACGGACAGATGGATAGATGGATGGGTGGTTAGAATGGTTGGATCGAGGGTAAGGAAGGATGGATGGATGGATGGATGGACGGACGAATGGACGAATGGATCGATTGACAGTTGGATGGATGGATAGAATGGTTGGATAGACTTTGGATGGATGGATGGATGGATGGATGGATGGATGGATGGATGGATGGATGGATGGATGGATTAGAATGGTTGGATAGAGGGTTAGGATAGATGGATGCACAGAGCTGGATGGATGGCTACATGGATGGATGGATGGATGGATGGGTGGATGGTTAGAATGGTTGCAAAGAGGGCTCCGATGGATGGATGGATGGACAGATGAATGGATGGATGGTTAGAATGGTTGGATAGAGGGTTAGGATGGATGGATGGATGGACGGACAGATGTATGGATGGCCACATGGATGGATGGACAGATGAATTGATGGGTTAGGATAGATGGATGCACAGAGACGGATGGATGGATGGATGGATGGATACGAGGATCCGCTGCTCTGCTGTTGACCTTTATCTTCTCATCAGTGATGGAAAACGTGTACAACTCAGATCAATGCTGGTCTCCCTCAGATCCATCTTCCATCACAGCCGAACCTGCTGCTAATTTATTCATTTGTAAACTTACTGTAAAAACGATGTTGCACCCAAACATTTTGCTGTCGTCCATCTCACATGAACCGAACGTTTGGAGGCTGGATGTTCTCCATCTCAGCTGCCCTCCAGAGGCGACAGAAAACTCCGGCCAGACAGCTCGATTAGGGACATGGATCGATTAGCTTTTTATTGCTTTCAAACTGTGAGCATCCAAAAGCATGCTGAATCACAACATCGTCATTGGGCTCATAAATTAGCTGCAGGTCTTCTTGGAACAGGGTGAGATACGGTCTGGGCTTCGGATAAATCAGGGCCGTTGGCATGGTGCTCACAGCGGCTCTACAAAACAACAGTTTTTTCTTTCGAGTGAAAAGTAGAAAATTATAGCAGTGGATCTATTTTGTGTCATCAGTGAACGGGTAAATAAACTAGTGTGTTTTCTGCTCCGCAGCTGGTATCTCAGATTTCTGAGACAAGGCCATCTCCACTTGTTCGTGATCATAATTTGTCTTTTTTATCTCAGTAGTTCTGAGGTTTTTGCTCACAGTTGACAGACATTAACCGTTGAAATGTTTTCAGCCTTTCTGTTGATGGAGGCAACATAAATAAGCCAGAATGTCTGCATGTACGATGCATCTGAAATATCGCTGATAGGAGACGAGTGATGCTGAATTAAAGAGAGAAAAAATGAAGTGGGCTATAATAGCAGGTTGATTCAAAAACTTGAAAGCACTTTAATGATAATTACTGAAAATTCCAACTTCAGTTTGATCTTTTTTTGCATGTTTTTCTGCCCTTTGCAGTTTTCTCCTCCACTTAGTCAAAGTGAGAGGCAGTCAGACGAAGTCACAGCTGTTATTTGGAAGGTTAAGACGGCCGAGTCTGAATCTAATGGGCACCTTCATGTTAACAGTGTGGACAGTAACAGATGGTTGATTTAGAGGTGGAGAAAGATTTCTGAGCTCATTAATAAACTCTGGCAGAGCAACTTATTTTTCTAAAGATGAAAAGCAGATTTTCTTTCATTTATCATCTCGGGGTCTCAGCATGTGGTCCCCAACTGTTATTTTGGATATCTCCTCTCATACTAAAGTGAAACGTTGATCTTCCAAAACATTAATACCACAGACAATCATGCTGTATTTTCCAGCACACAGCAGTATTCCCCAAACTGCACACACACACACACACATATCTATATATATATATATATATATATATTTACAGCCATGAGAAAAATTAAGAGACCAACTTTGTCATCAAAAATTATGCAATCGAGTTATGTACGAGTTAAGGTTATGGAATCGAGTACCAACTGTGGTGTGAATCGTGATTAAAAGAGAAAGAAAAGAAAATCTCCAATACCTAAAAGTTGTTTTCGGCAGTACAATGCCATAGCTATTGATGTAAAACTTCATAACCAAAAATCACTTTTCAAGAAAAGCGTGGAAAATGGCTAGATATCAGTTCTTAAATTAAACTCTTATGAGCTATTTTTGTTATTATCGTATTTGTCCAGACAAATGTTTTAGTAGTACCAGGCATTAAAAATCACCAATTAATATGGTCTCTTCATTTTTTCCATGGATGGATATATACGTATATATATATATATATATATATATATATATATATATATATATATATATATATAACATATCAGTGCCCGTTTCCAATGTTTAGCATGGTGGAAGGCAATGAAGGCACCCATGTGCACAGTACTCTGAAATTTTCATATCATTACAACCCTAATATACACACAGTGGACCTCAAAATTATTCAAACCTTTCAATGAAAGAAAAGGCTAAATTCACAATAGTAATTCAAATAACAAGAAACTAAAGAAACGAATAATAAATAAATAAAAAAAAATACAAAATTATAACATAGTGAAATAAGATATTGATTTTGAATTGTGGTTGGAAACAATAATTTAAAAAAACAAACAAACAAAACTGTCCTAGACCAATCAGAGCATCTTTCCCATGAACAGTGGAGCAACATACCTGTCAACAGGTATAGAAGTCTTTTTGAACATTAAAGAAAAAACACCTGATTGCAGTGATTGTCTCAAAGTGTTGCTCAACAAAATTTTAGCTTCGGAGCCCCATTATGACTGTTTACTTGTTTTATTTTTTGTGTGTTTATTTTTAACATTTCTTTTGAACTACAATTCAAAATCAATCTCATGATTTTCATATATTTTGTTAGTTATTGTTACTTTTGTCAATTTCATCTTATTTCATTGACAGCTGATTTTTCCCCTCTTTAATTGGAGGGTATGAATAATTTTGAGAACAACTGCATATATATATATATATATATATATATATATATATATATATATATATATATATATACTGTATTATATATATATGATGCACAGTACTTCCTGAGAACTTCATTTTTTCTAGATGATGCATTGAGTCTGGGACACATTTCCCAATATGTCTAATAAATTATATTACATTATATTGAATCAGGTAATTAAGTAATCATTAATTATAAGATAAATCTTTTTTAAGATCATTTAGTTTGTTTATTCAGTGTAAAATGCAACAACAGTTGGTCAGATAACAATAGAACCTGATGGATTTTTAGCTGATCATTGCCCTTTCCAAAGTAATCGTAATTGGCCTGAATATTGCTGATTATGTGCCAATAATGTCCATCTGTCATAAAACAGTAATTACTGTTAAGTGTGGGAGTCGCTCATAATAATGTGGTTGTGCCGTTTGTCCACTAGATGGAGCTCTGACTCCATCCACCACTGTCTTCTCACTAACTACAGCAGTAAGCTACAGCCAGGCAACACTATGGGGGCTGAGCGGAGCTTTTTGTTTTTTGTTTATAACAATGTAACATGTCTCCAGTTTCACTTTAACTCTCTTTGTTTAAATATGTACGAATTTAGTAAATTCAGAAAATTCTGCTTCTGTTGGGAAAAGTTAATGACGAGAATTCACAAAGCTCATTTTCAAAGATTTCAAGAAAGATTGCAATATCTGAATCCATTTACTTCCTACAAGTTTCTGCAGAGTTCGGGGCCACTGAGGATCAGGTCGAGAAAAAGACCTAAAACATCACAATTAGTCCACTTTGGCCTTGTTTATACACAACCAGAATCCACTCCAAACAGAATTGTATCAGGAGTGAAAAGGCACCTTTTCTCTGTTTTTCAGGCTTTGCAGTGATGCCTCTGTTCTTATCTGGTCTAAGAAAGAACGTTTAATGAGTCTCAACCCCCCCTCCCAGTCTGTTTATATTATTACATATCAGCATCGGGGGAAATTACTTTTAGCCACTCTTTCTGGAGAATGAACATTAAAAGGAGGAAAAAAGCTGCTTCAGCCACTGTTAATTACGTAGGATTTGTTGACAAAACAGAAAGGCAAGTCGATATGGGGATGCAGAGGGATGTACAATCTATTTTCCAGTAGATTGTTAAAACTGCTGAGATGATTTAAGCTTTGTTATGGTTTCTTATCCTGCTGGAAGTAGCCATCAGAAGATCCACGCTGTCATGTTGTTCTGAGCCTACCATCTGAAATCTGAAATGGAGACTCGTCAGACAGTTTTTCACCTTCATCCTGTGTGAATTGTAGCCTGGTTTCCTGTTTTTAGCTGAGAGGAGCAGCACCCGGAAAATCCCAGTGGATCAGCAGTTGAAGCACATGATGTTTGCAGGTCTGTGGTGATTGACTGCAGAAAGTTGGCCACCTCTTCGTACTATGAGCTTCAGCATCCGCTGACCCGCTCCGTCAGTTTATGTGGCCGACCACTTCGTGACTGAGCTGCTGTCGTTCCCAAACACTTCCATGTTCTTATAATCCAGCTGACAGTTGACTGTGGAATGTTTAGGAGGAAACTTCACCACTGGATTGTTGCACAGGTGGCATCCTATCACAGTTCTACGCTGGAGTTCACTGATTCCTGAGAGCGACACATTCTTTCACACGTTTGTAGAAACAGTCTGCATGCCGAGCTGCTTCATTTATACACCTGTGGACATGGAAGTAATTGAACACCTGATTCCATCATTTGGATGAGTGAGCAAATACTTTTGGAAATATAGTTTATATCGTGAAGTGAGGACTCATTCCTTTAGAAAAAATTGTAAAGAAAAGTTCTTGGGATGGCAGGGGCAGTTCATTTGGATAAAACAGGAGCAAACCAGTTATCACCGCTGCGGGAAGGGGGGGATTCTGCAGTTTTGTGCACCATTTAAACCAGTGGTTTTCAAACTTTCTGAGCCCCATTAACTGAGTGGTTAACTCCATCTAACGGGTCATCCCATATCCATCCTCTTCATCAGGCTGGAAACTGTCCGAATCTTCATAAAAGAGGAGGATAAAGTGGATTTCGGTGGATTATGTCAACAGCTGTGGAAAAAGCACCCAAATGTCAAAATTCTGTTTTTCTTACCAAAACACAGTAGGACCAAATGTGTTTTTTTAATAGCAGCTGTAACAACTTTGTTTCTGGACTCAATGATAAAAAACTCTACATGTAAGGCTGAAAACTATCAGAAACATCATAAATAAGGAGGATCAATGTTTTCAGTTGGATTTGGTTCACTTCTGTAACGAGACACCTACATGCCCAAAATCAGCTTCTCTCACTGAGATAATGCAAAACTGGGATTTTAACATGGTATTACTAATAACTCAGTTATTTATACAGTAATTAAGCAATATATGTGTTAATTTTACAGATTAATGTACTTGCAATAATGTCTTAATATTGATAGCCCCCAAAATCCCAAATTTATAGTAATAATAATAATAAAAAAACATATAATAATTATCTTATCAATGTTTATTATTATTATTTATTTATTTATTTGTTTATTTATTTATTTATTTCATTTTATTTTATTTTATTTTTACAATGATCTGACGACCCCCCTAAAATTATAATGGAGCCGACATGGAGGTCCCGACCCCAGTTTGCTGACATTTAATACATATTTGCATGTGAACATGTTTCTTTAATACACCACCATGCTTAAAAATGGCCTTTTTTAAATAATAAAAGAAATAGAAAGCAATGAAGATCTGTTTTGTGATCTCTGAAAAGCTTTAATAAACCCCAACTGTAATCATAAATGCCATTTTTTTATCATTCACCATCATGGCTCCACCACGTTTATCATCATTTGAAACGTGCACCTGTCCACACGCAGCAACTGTTTTCTGTAAATGAACTTTGAATGTGAACGTAACTCCTCTTTTGCATTTGCTTGTGTTGGAGATTTTCAGCTCAGTGTTGAGACTACTATACCTCTGCTTCCTAATATATAAATAAACCTGATAATTGATCAGCTGTGATTCACAGATCACATTTAAATCGTTCTTCTGCAGAAAGTATAGTTGTTTTACAGCCTAAAATATCCAGCTTACACTCAGAAAATTAAGAGTGTAATGAGTGTACCATCACAGGAACAAAGGGCTGTTGACTGTGGATAATTATTTCTACTCCTGCAGTTTTTACCTTTTATAAAGAAATTAAGCTAAAATGTCCACCAGAGTTAGAATAATGCTACAACAGCTGTATCATTAAGAAAATTCTCATTTTAAACAGCTTCAGATCAAACTAGTTTTTATTGGAAATATTTCTCAGGCATGACTGTCCGTGTGTGATAATGTTTCCATGTGACTCGAGTCGTCAGTGCAGGTTTGTAGAGTCCACTTGTGCTCATCGGTGCCACTTTAGCCTCTTTTACTCTAAACTGAGCTGTAATTGGCCTAATAAAGAGCGCTGCAGAGTAAAAGTGAAGTGTGTGAGTAAAGCTGCTGTAAACTGTTTTTGAACTCTGAGTGTTCGCATTTGCATGTGTGTTACTCCAACTCAGCCATCAGCTTGACCTTTGGGACTGCAGTAAGTGGGATGAATGGGAGGGAATGTGGGACCTTTACATTCAATGAGCAGAAATATGTTAAAATGACTTTTAAAGCTGTGAATGACATACAGCTGTGTGAAAAAGTGTTTGCCTCCTTCCTGATTTCTTACTTTTTTGCATGTTTGTCACACTTAAATGTTTCAGATCATCAAACAAATTTAAATATGAGACAGAGATAAAGAGATAACACAAGTAAACACAAAATGCAGTTTTTTAATGAAGATTTTTATTTTTTAAGGGGGGAAAAATCCAAACTTAAATGGCCCTGCGTGAAAAAGTGATCTTCCCCTAAACCTAATAACTGGTTGTTCCACCTTTAGCAGCAACAACTGCATCAAGCGTTTGTGATAACTGGCAGTGAGTCTTCTACAGCGCTGTGGAGGAATTTTGTTCCACTCATCTTTGCAGAATTGTTGTAATTCAGCCACATTGGAGGCTTTTCCAGCATGAACCGCCTTTTTAAGGTCATGCCACAGCATCTCAATGGGATTCAGGTGGGAACTTTGACTAGGCCACTCCAAAGTCTTCATGTTGTTGTTCTTAAGCCATTCAGAGGTGGACTTGCTGGTGTGTTCTGGATCATTGTTCTGCTGCAGAACCCAAGTGCGCTTCAGCTTGAGGTCACCAACAGATGGCCGGACGTTCTCCTTCAGGATTTTTGGTAGAAGCAGAATTCATGGTTCCATTTACCACAGCAAGTCTTCCAGGTCCTGAAGCAGCAAAACAGCCCCAGACCATCACACTACCACCACCATATTTTACTGTTGCTATGATGTTCCTTTTCTGAAATGCCGTGTTACTTTTACGCCAGATGTAATGGGACCTCCACCTTCCAAAAAGTTCCACTTTTGTCTCGTCAGTCCACAGAGTATTTTCCCAAAAGTCTTTGGGATCATCAAGATGCTTTCTGGCTAAACTGAGACAAGCCTTTATGTTCTTTTTGCTCAGCAGAGGTTTTTGTCTTGGAACTCTGCCATGCAGCCATTTCTGCCCCCCAGTCTCTTTCTGATGGTGGAGTCATGAACACTGACCTTCATTGAGGCAAGTGAGGCCTGCAGTTCTTGGATGTTGTTCTGGGGTCTTTTGTGACCTCTTGGATGAGTCGTCGCTGTGCTCTTGCGGTCATTTTGGTCTAGCTTTTGAGGATCTTTTGGTCTACTAAACTTCATCAGGCATGTCCTATTTAAGTGATTTCTTGATGGAGAACAGGTGTGGCAGTAATCAGGCCTTCCAAAGATGCGATAAACCACAGTTAATTTATGTTTTAACAGGGGGGCAATCATTTTTTCACACAGGGACATGGAGGTTTGGACCCCCCCCTCCAGTCAGGTCCAGTCAGTGCATGGTTGAGTGGTGGATTGCACCGCCACTTCACAGCAGCAACGTTTGGATGAGAGCTTGGATATTCTCCCCATGTATGCAGGCCAACTCTCCAGGTACTCGGGCATCCTTCCAAAATCCAGAAACATGTATGCTAGCCTAATTGGTGACACTAAATTGACCTTTTGTGCGTGCACTGGTTGCAGCATCCTCATCTGTATGCGTCCCGTTTCTCGCCTTGTTGGGGCCGAGGCGGGCTCCGGTCCACCTGGACCCAGAACTGGATGGAGCAGCTCTGAAAAATGAATAACAGAAGAGAGGAAAACCACAACAAAACTGAACCGCTTCTCTGTTCCAGGTCTTAGGATTTTTACCGAAAACGTTAAGTATTACCCCAAAATCTCATTAGTGACCAGTGAGAAGTTGAAATGTCATAAACCACCAGATGTTAAAAACAGCAGTGAGAACGTGAATATATCCTCTACGTTGTAGTGGATTACACCATGTCTATATAGTATTAATATTTACAGTAACATATTTGGCCTCCAGACATCAGCAGGCAGCCCTGGAAACTCATGACTCAAATCTTACGGTATTTGAGGTAAAAATGAGCCTTGTAATCCTCACTACACGTCAAAATCCTGGCTCTGCTTGACATAATCATACTATTGAGATTATCATTCAATTACACTTTTTTTTTTTACACTTCAATCCCTTCCAGCTTGGTGAAGTTAATCCTGTAGATGGCTTTCAGAGACCTTTATGAAAAGGGCTGATGATGTCAGCCAAGAAGAGCAGAGATAACGCGCTGTTCCTACACCTCTGCAGCAGCTGGCAGCCATGAATTGGATTGTGTGATTGCCATCGAGAAAGGCTTACCTTCAAGAGCTCTTTCCTGCAGAGGCTCACAGAAATATAAAAGGACTCGTATCAGGATACAGATAAATGGGACTTTATAAAACGGTGTCATTAAAGCCAGACAAGAACCTGGGGGAGAGAAAAGGTAGAACTACTGTTGTATTTATGCCCATCTATCAGATTAGGCAGAAACAGAGGGTTTAGTCTGAAGACAGAATTAATTTGAACCCTTTTTAACTGCAAAAGAAATGGCCCGTCTATGCCCGCTCTGTTATTTCTGTGCATAGTGGGGTCATTTCTTGGGATATCAACAAGTGTTTTATATTTTTATAATCGGCACAAGTTAAGCTACAAAGTTATGAACATCAATGGACAGTAATGACTTACAATGCTCTTGAAAGAATGCCATGAATATAAAATTACATAGAAATCGGAATTGTTTTCATCACATCTTGCTAACTAAAGAAACAAAACATTTCTAAAAATAACTACTTCTTAACACTACAGGTAATTGCAACCATTTATTTCCCTCAGTTTTTGAGGTAAACTCCTTTTTTGTAGCAGAGTACGAAGGCGTTTTGATTGATGGATTTCGGCTTCAAGATAAAGCAGATAATAGTAATTTTTTTCTGCTGTGGTGTCATTTGAGTGTTTCTAGGTGCTTTACCTGGAATATTTATAGCAATATAAACAAAAAGGGTTCTTGACCATTGGTAGGCTACAAAATGATCCAAAATTCTGGATTTTTTTTTTCATAATACCACTAAATAGTCTACAAAAACTGTATAAATCCAGAAAATTATTGAATAATTATCAAGTATCTTATACCTTTATATTTTGAATATATATTTTAAATTCTTTGGTTTTGAATCAGGTTATTTTATGTGCAGAGTCCAGTTTCATTTGATGATACCACAAGTTAGCACATCAGTATTTGCACAGAGCCGGTTCACAGTTCCCTTACCTGCTCTGCCAAATATTTCCTCCAGACTCCAGATGTGTAAACATAAACTATGCTGAGACTTTCCTAAAAGCAAGATAAAAAATCTAAAAAAAACCAAACAAGAAACCACTAATCTTGCTGCAGATCTGCCGTAAAAACAAGCAACTTCATATGCTAAAACTAGTTACTGTAATTTTTTTTAAAAACTACTGAAAACCTGCTAAAACTATGTAAAACACAGTATAAATGACAGAATTAACTATTCTCTCTTTATTTTCCTCAAAATTTGTCTCTCTTTCCATCGCCAATCCACTCGGCCATGACTTCTTGGCGCCACCTTGTGTTTATATTGCCAAACTGCGCCGCATGTAGCTACAAACGATGACGTCATCGACTCGTATCGCCACCACAGCTATAAAGGAGCAAGTCTTAGCTCTCAAATGAAAAAAAACATATCGTTCTAGCTATTACAGTTTTATTTTAGAGCAGTTTAAGCAGGATTATGCTAACTATGCTAAGGGTTAAGATTACTTGCGTAGATGTGAAAGTAAAGCACTTTATTCAGCTGCAGATGTACATACTGCAGTCTGGTTTTAACATAAACTTTAGTTCACATTTCTAAAGTCCAGCTGTGAGGTTTCTCTCCTGTTGGCGGTCTGTGAAAGCATTGTTTGTTTACATATTTGTATCAGTTTTTCTGAGCTTATACAGCTGGTTGCTCTAAATGCTGCCATCATGGTTCCATGCAAAGATGCAGCAGGAGTGAGTCCTTACTCCCAAGCAGGTAGACAGACTTGACCTATGTGACTTCTAGACTTGAGGGAAGACTTAAGTGGGAGATTGACGGGCGTACCGGTGAGTCATCGGTACTGGTGCAGGCTCTGCGTCGTCTGTCAAAGGGGAGTTTATTTATACAGCAAATTTCATGCACGGGACAATTCAAGATGCTTTACATAAAACATTAAAAGCATGACAGCGAGGTGCAGAAGGAAAGAAAGGATTCTAAAGTAAAAGAATAAAAGAATAGAAGCATGATTTAAAATTAAAAACAAAATGAGAAGGTTAAAAGAGAGTCTTAAAAGAGGCTGTGCAGATCTGGACTCCTGAATAAAATCTATGTACATGCAGCTGGGAACAGGTGGGTCTTTAATCCAACGGTCCTGGGTTCAAATACACCTTCAAAAAAACAATGTTCTTTTTTTCCCCTCTTCGATGTTGTTGAGTAGATAGATAGATAGATAGATAGATAGATAGATAGATAGATAGATTGATTTGAGCTTGTGAGGGAGTGATTTCTAATCCTCAACAAGATCGTGGAGGAAAAAAAGAAAAACGTTTGCCTGAACAGGGACTTGAACCCTCCACCCTCGGGTTAAAAGGCAGTAAATGGGCACGAGTGTTTGTCACTCTGCAATGGGGAGGAAACATGATAAAGATGTCAGTAGTTGTGGACGAAGTCTTGAAAACTACCTGCCATTATGCTGACATCTGATGAGCGCCTCTAGAGTTCAGGTGGATTTTGAAGCTTGTGCATGCGACATCACCCTACGCCAGCCAGCTGATGCCGATTTTGGGAGATTTAAGGGTGCATTCACACCAGGATAGTCCGGGACCTCGGTACGATTGGGCGGAGATTCCTGAAAAATTCTGCACCTCTCTTTGCTTTGGTTTGCGTTCAAACTGCAGGAACCGAAACAGACCAAACCACCTGATTAAACCACTAATGTTAAACAGCTGCCCACTAGGGGGCGACAATCCCCAATACAACCACTAATGATGGTGAAAAAGAAAAACGGACTCTGTCATTAAAGTGGAAATCTTTCTGCTTCTTATTATTTGCCCACTCCATCTCTGTCTACACTTTTTTCAGTTGTTTATTGCTGTTTTGACCTTGACTTCTTCAAAAATGTGCTACTCAAACGATACTCTACCCCACTTCCTCCTACTACTTCTTCTGCTTTATTGCGGTCAACAAACGTCACTTCCATTAGGTGCACTGCATGTCTTTGTGCTGGATAGTCCGATAGTCCGTCTGCAATTAAACAGAGACCCCTGGCTTTCAGGCGGACCAGAGTATCCGTGGAAATGGACCACAGTCCGTTTGAAGCAGACCAAACTGCCAGAGTGTGAACGTGTCACGGGGGTGGTTCTTTGTAGATACCGGCGACTGCAGGAGGAGGGGAAAGAAAGACAGGCCTCGCCAGCAGGTGGTGGTTGAAAGGAATAAAAGCTTTATTAAAGAAATAACAAATAAAACTACTAAACTAAAAAGTACTAAAATAATCCTAAAAGTCCAACCTAAAAAGTAATAAAAGAAAAGGATAAAAAAAGGGCTAAAAGGGGCTTGCAGGGCTGGCAGTGGCCGGCGTCTCTCTCGGCGTCTCTCTCGGCGTCTCTCTCCGCTCTGTCCCGGGTCCATGGCGGCTGCTCCTCCCGGCAGCCGCCCTCCTGGCCATAGGCTCCCCCGGGACATCGCCACTGCTCCCGGGCCCGGGCAGTCACTCCTCCGGGCGGCCGCGCCTCTGGCCATAGGCCCTCCTTCGTAGGGTCCGCGGCCGCCCTCTGACTCCCGGGCCACTCTTCCACGTCTCCGCCGTCGCCTTCGCCGTCGCCACGCCGCTGCCTCAAGTCCCCCAGCCGGGGGACTCATGCCCTCCCCCGGCTGCGCCTCCTGGACCCAGTCCTCCTTCAGCTCCTTCAGTTCTCAGTCGCTGCCCCTCCGTTGTCCGCACACCGGCTTTTATCCTTTCAGCTTTCAATTAAGTCAGGGGAGGAGTCCTTCTCCCCAGGTGCTGCCAATCAGTTCGTTAAAAGCTCCCACTAGCTTGGGAATAAAAACAGGGTTAAAACCACACAAAAACCATTAAAAAGCATGCTAAAAACCAAGCTAGTGGGCAGAGTCCAGTCTCTGGCAGCACCCGGTTGTTCACCCTGTGACAAACGCACCGTTAGAAAATTTACCAAAGCCTCCGTTTCTGGGGGGTCATCAATGATCTTGCCTCTACGCCGTGACTCCACTATGAGCACGAAGACCTCGCGCCTCTCAATTAAAACCGAGTTCCAGAAAAAAGTGACGTGTGGGTTTCTCTGAAAGGAACTTATTGACAGTGTGCTGTTTTTGACATGTTGCCATTTCTGCTTCATGGATCATGTTTAAAATCAATAAAGCCTAATAAACACTGTCTCTCTCCTTCCTCTCACCATGTGATACCCTCCACTGTATTCATGTCTTTATGACTCTGAGGAAGGATGCTGCTGCAGAGGAAATTCTCAGGGTTTATGTAGTTTTAAGGGTTTATGGACTCCAGATGACTTTTCTCTGCTCTGGTCCACCAAACCGAGCCTTCAGGGATGGGTTTGTGCACGATCTATAAAACATAGATGTGCATTAGCAAGAACAACATTAAGTCATCATTTTAGAAACCCTCCAAAAGTTAATAAAAGATGATTTCAGGCGATCCCTGGTGTTGTTTTGAGGAACCAAGCTTAATTGAGTGCACTGGAGACGCCTTGAGACGGCTATTTTTGTTTACCTTTTTGCCTCCAAGACATCAGTAAAGTTTTAAAAGCTGAAAAAATATTTGGAGTGACAGCAGTACCCTTTATAAGCTAGCATAATAACCATCAGAACACAACAGTGTGCAGGACATTTGAAGGGCAGCGAGGAGGGAGAAGCTGTTTATTAGGTTTTATTGATTTCAAGCATCATCCATAACAACATGTCAGAAACAGCCTGTCAAACCTTGCAAAAATCAGGTTTTCAGGGAATCTTGTCCTATTAACAGGCATCAAACCCCCTACCATGTGCATGTTGGTGTCAGATCCTAGGGTTTACTCTTTTATGGATAAAAATGAATATCACAGCAGAGTTTCTGCAGTGTACTAATTATTGCATCTTGTGAAACTCGGTTTGACATTCAGCTTTATGGTGGAGATTTTAATTAATGCTGAGCTGAAATAAACATACAGAATAGTGAAGTAGGAGCTGTTTTATTCGAGGTTTGTGTAGATGGAGCAGAGAGGATTGTAGATAGAAATGGTTGGACGCTAAAAACGTTCTTCAGATGAAAAAATGCATGATTGTTACATCTTAAATATGGAGTTAAAGCCGAGGATTGAGTCAGAAATGACTCCCAGGTTTCTGATTTTCTCTGACGGGTTTAATCTCAGAACTCATACATTCTTGTTAAGTTTCTGTCCATGAGCATTAGTCCCTATGATCAGTACTTCTTGGCTGAGTTGTAAAAGGTTTGCTGCACCCGCAACTTAATATCTGAAAAAGATTTTAAAAGGACGTCATTGAGTAGTAGACATGATTTAACAAAATTTTAGTTACAGAGAAGAAAAACTGGATTATTTTTATGTTTCTTCTATCTAACAAGTCTAAGTGTGAGTAAAGGCTCATTTATGCTCCAGTAAAACACAGATACAGAGCAGTTCGTCCATCTTCTGTGTTATTTACATGTAATTTTAACAGTCTTTGCAGCAGTTGTGGATCCGTACCCACAAACGAAGCAGTACCAGTGGGAACTGTGGGGGGCAGTGTTGTCGTAAAGCTGACATTTTACCTGCAAAAGGAACAGAGAAGAAGAAGAGGCCATTGCAGTGGCTGCGCAGACCACCACGTCAACTGCACAACCTCCTTTTCTCTCTGTAAAATCAGCATTATCATTATCTCCTGCACCAATGGCATGTTTGCTGATGTCTGAACCTGCCGTTGGAACTCGGATGATCTGGTTGACTAACAACCATGAAACCATAAGAGGTGGATGAAAGTGTGAAGGCAGTAACATTTGAGATGGTCATACCTATTTACGCATATAAAGGGGCCATAAATGGGCCATATTGTATTGCGTCATATTGTGTCGCATTGTATCATAACATATCATATTGTGTCATGTTGTATCGTATCGAACCATATCGTATTGTATTGATCATATTGTATTGTATCCTATCACAATGTATCGTATCATATCATATTGTATCATATCAAATAGTATCATGTTGTATTGCATCATATGCACACCGTATGATATTGTATCGTATCGCATTGTAAAGTATCATGTATCATATCTTATTGTATCATATCTGTTGGGTGTCTACTTGGCTGCAATGCCTCTTTGACAAAAAGTTTACCATTTCATCATCTTACTACGTTATACAGGTTAGTTCAGCATCTGTTGTGCATGATGTCTCTTCTCTGAGATCTCGCTGGCCAGTAAAAGTCAGTCTGACTTTATCTGCCCTGACTTTCTGTCTTCTCTTCCTCTGATGAAAACCTCTCGTGCTTCTTGCACCTGGAATGACCCGTGAGTTATCCAGGCCTTAGCTTGTTATGCGGAGCCAGAAAGCAAAATGCAGCTGTCATGTGACGCTCAAGGGTGGGAAAAAGATGTGTACGGCTGTTTCTGAGCCGTGGGATGCTGCAGGGCAGCAATGGCTCCAGGGATGTACCTCATATCAGTGTGCCATCAAACTGAGTCAGAAGCAGAGCTTCAAGGTCGGAAAGTGATGCAGTGTTTCTTTAATCTTGATACAGAAAATAAAAAAAAGGATGGTCTCTGTTATCCACAGCTTCACAGTGTACTGGAGATCTGCCAATAACTGGGAAGAATCCACACAGCTAATCCATAATATGGACTGTAAAGGAGACTGATACAGCATCACTTTGTCCTCCAGCTGTGAGGAGCCTGCATCTTTGGCAAAGATTTATCTTTTCTTCCTCATGTTAAGCAGGTGTCTGCTTCTGTTTTTCTTTTAAGGAATTTCACCAAGATACAGAATATCGTCTCAGTTGGACACTGAAAATCTTGTCCATGCGTTTATCTCATTATGGCTCAATTATTACAACCACTTTAGTTTGTTGTCCCAAAACTTCCCTATGAAACAATTTAGTTGACCCAGAGTTCAGCAGCCAAACCAACATTGCCGAGTTTGAGCAGAATTCTCCAGTTTTGGCAGAACTTCAGTGGTTCTCTGTAAAATCAGAGCTGAATACAATCCTTTTCATTATCTTCAAAGCCTTAAATAGTAAAGTCCCATTTTATATTAATAAGATCATTGTTTCCTGTCAGCCTGAATGAAATCTCTGTGTTCAGCTCTGGCCTTGTTGTTATTCCTGGAATCACAAGAACCAGAACAGGAAGTAGCATCTTCAGTCTTCAGGCCTCTTTTCTGTGGAAACAGATGCTGGTTCGAGTGTAGGACACAGAATTGTGTCAGATTTTGGTTCTTCGATTTATTGTCATCCCCCCCCCCCCCCCCCCCCCCCCCCCCCCCCTTAAAACAGTTTTGGTTTCTCTTGTACACTGAGAAAAATATTTGGACTAACTATAGTATGCATTTCAGTTAGATGCAGTTGTGTGAAAAAGTTTTTGCCCCCTACCTGATTTCTTATGTTTTTGTAGGTTTATCACACTTAAATGTTTCAGATCATCAAACAAATTTAAATATTAGACAAAGATAACACAAGTAAACACAAAATGCAGTTTTTAAATGAAGATTTTTGTTTTTAAGGGGGAAAAAAAATCCAAACTTAAATGTCCCTGTGTGAAAAAGCGATTGCCCCCTAAACCTAATAACTGGTTGTTCCAACATTAGCAGCAACAACTGCATCAAGCGTTTGTGATAAGTGGCAGTGAGTCTTCTACAGCGCTGTGGAGGAATTTTGTTCCACTCATCTTTGCAGAATTGTTGTAATTCAGCCACATTGGAGGCTTTTCCAGCATGAACCGCCTTTTTTAAGGTCATGCCACAGCATCTCAATGGGATTCAGGTGGGGGCTTTGACTAGGCCACTCCAAAGTCTTCATGTTGTTGTTCTTAAGCCATTCAGAGGTGGACTTGCTGGTGTGTTCTGGATCATTGTTCTGCTGCAGAACCCAAGTGCGCTTCAGCTTGAGGTCACCAACAGATGGCCGGACATTCTCCTTCAGGATTTTTTGGTAGAAGCAGAATTCATGGTTCCATTTACCACAGCAAGTCTTCCAGGTCCTGAAGCAGCAAAACAGCCCCAGACCATCACACTACCACCACCATATTTTACTGTTGCTATGATGTTCCTTTTCTGAAATGCCGTGTTACTTTTACGCCAGATGTAATGGGACCTCCACCTTCCAGAAAGTTCCACTTTTGTCTCGTCAGTCCACAGAGTATTTTCCCAAAAGTCTTGGGGATCATCAAGATGCTTTCTGGCTAAACTGAGACGAGCCTTTATGTTCTTTTTGCTCAGCAGTGGTTTTGGTCTTGGACCTCTGCCATGCAGCCATTTTTGCCCCCCAGTCTCTTTCTGATGGTGGAGTCATGAACACTGACCTTAATGAAGCAAGTGAGGCCTGCAGTTCTTTGCATGTTGGCCAAGGACGAACTGGGGTTTGTCCACTAAAGTGGCGCAGATTGTACTGACACAATTTGCAACTGTATTTGGCTTTTTCATCTCTTTTATTCAAAGCTATTGTAAAAGCTAACTCACCAGCTTCTCTTTCCTTTGCCTTGTTTACCTTTTGTTGAAGTGCGCCCGAATACTTTAGTGGACCGCCCAATAAAGTGTCCAGGCGGCAGCCGCAGATTCTACTGCTATACTTTGCAGCTGTATTTGGTCATTAAATTAATATGAAAATAATTACTTTTGTACATTTCAAAATAGTTCTGGATTCGGCGCATGCACCATTGTGATCGATTTAATAATGAATTGGTACACTCCTGTTGTAATAGTTCTTGTCGTTATTACGATCTCGGAAAACAGGTAAACAGCTTTGACACTTTTTAAATATGGCGGAGCTGGAAGAAGCGGAGCTCATGCAAGGGGCGGGGCTTGTCAGTTCTACCAATCACCCCTACGTATTTCAGTTCCTATGGAACCCCGAAAAGACCCTGCCTCAGAGTAGGAGCTAAGAAGGTTCTAGGAACTGAGGGCCAAGGTCTCTAGTTCCTATATGTTTGAATGCGCAAAAAAACGACCTGGTTCCCGAAAAGGTTCTAGGAACTCCAGAAGGTTCCTACAGTCCGAAAGTGCCTATTGTGTTTTTGTTGTTGTCTGTGTAGCAGCTGCTCTTCTCAGCTGTATTACGGAAGCGCGGATCATGAACGTGCGGCCCCAAAAAGTGTGTAGAACACCCTGACAACAAATGGAAAACTAAATCTGGACTCACAGGACAATACCACTCATTCGTTCCTTCATTCTTCTTGAAGTATTGGCAAAAATCAAGGAGTTTTGCTGCTGATAATGCCTTCTATATGACTGCCCCATCTCTGCCATTACTGTATACTGGATACACCAAAGGGTGACTCAACGTAATATCTTCCGAAAACTCAAAGTGATGCAGAAATGTTTCCAGTGAGTAAATGCATGTATATACTCCTAGAAATAAGGTCCAGGTTAAAAAAAGAAAGTTATACTTTAAGGTGGAAGATGTTTGACATGTTTCATCACAATACAATATTGATGCAGAGATTAATAAGAGGCGACAGTACATGCTGATCATTTCATATCAAACTACAAGTTGCTTAACAATCGTTTCCTCCCTTTTTGATCAAGCCGAAGCACAAAGTAATTAAAAAGCGCCAGCACCATTACATCTCCATACCTCAACCCTGTGGAGTAATTACAGCCAATAATTCTGAGTGCTTGTGATGTTTCTTGCAACAAACCGATCAGCAAAGTCAGCAGTTTCTCTCCCAACTTCAGCGTCCGTGCACCTGACGAAGCTCCTCCCGTGTTGGCATGCAGGAGAGACTGCAGAGGCCACGTTTGAATTACTAACATCTTTATTTTGACTCGATGAGCTGCTCATATTGGCTGAAGAGCCAAGAATGCGTGTGCACGCATAACTCTGCGCGAGCTCGTGACAGCTCGTTGTAGCCGACGCAGCGCAGACCGGCTGGCTGTGAATAATTCACAGCAATATTAATATTTGAAACCAAACAGCTCGGAGGATTAAAGAGTCATCAGATAGACTCCTTTCATCGTCCTCTGTTAATGGAGAGAAGAAGCAGAGGGAGAAACGAGGAGAAGGAGAAGTCTGTCAGAATTACGCTTGGAAAGTGAAGAAGAAAGGAAAGATGAGGGCGTGTTAAGGATGATAAAGGCAGCGAATCGGCGTTTGATGGCACTGCTGCAGAAGAACATGATCTGTGAGATGATGTCTCCTGATGCAGCGCTACACTCGTCCTTTTGTTTCAATGAAAATGTTATTTTCATCTCTAAAAACAAAACCAGCAGATCTCTGTTTTGTGTCCTGATAATGATCTCGGCTCGTCCTCAAAGCCACGGGCATTTTCAGTCAGCCGTATTTAAAGTTTTCCTTTATTCTGATCCCCTTAGCTGGGAGCAGCTTCTCTTCCAACAAACAGAAAACAAATAAACAAACAACCTTTACACAAGAAAACAACATAAAAGACACACTTAAGAGAATAACAATAGTCCCACCAGTATGTTCTGTCTCTATTGCACTAAATCACCATATTTCTCAAAAACCATAAATATTAGAATGTGTTTTAATAAATCTCTTAATACTGGTTTTATTGGGAGCTCCAGCTGGAGTAACTGGGAAATTATTCCACGTTGTGACAGTTGTGTATATTACACATCTGCATGCTGCATCAGCAGCTTTTTGTCTAACAAGCTGACTGCGAAGAACGAGTGGAATGAATCCAAATATCCATAATATCGATACAAGTATCAGTATCGATACTAATGTAATAATATGGATGCTTAAGTTTCAGTTCCTTTCCTTATGTCATTTCATGTTGTAACCTCACATGGCGGTAAACTGGTTTATTTTATTTTTATGTATGTACATATATATATATATATATATATATATATACACACACACACATATATTTATTTATTTATTTATTTACTTGTGTATCTATTTTAATGAGAGCTGGTGGAATCATAGTGAATTGACACAAGGAATAAGTATTGAATACGCTTACTGAAATTTATTTAATACTTAGTGTAAAACCTTTGTTGGTGGTTCCAGCCTCCAGACGCCTCCTGTATGGAGAAAAGTGGAATATGTTGCTCAGGTGTGATTTGGTCCGTTCTTCCACAAACTGCCTTCAAATCTGCAAAGTTCCAAGTCCCTTCTGTCAACTCGGATCAGTTCTTCAGTTCTTTCGGGTCGGGTGATTGACTGGTCCATTCTAGCAGCTTTATCTTCTTCTTCTTAAAGCAGGTGAGTGTTTCTTGGCTGTGTGGTGGGACGGTCGTCTCGCTGAAAGATCCAGCCTCTTTTCATCTTCAGCAGATTCTGGTCCAGAATGTCTCTCTACTTTTCTCCATTCAATTTTCCTTCAATCATATGAAGTCTGCCAGTACCACATGCTGAAAAACAGCCCCCACCATGATGCTCCCACCTCCAAACTTCACTGTTGCTGTGGTGTTTTTGGTGCCGTTTCTCCTCCAAACATGTTGTGTCTTATAACATCTGAAGAGTTCAGTTCTGGTCTCATCTGACCAGACTGTTTTCCAGAATGTCATGGGTTTGTCCAGATGTTGTGTTGCAAACTTCAAAAACCAGCATCAACCTGCTTCTTCTTCAGAAATGGAGTCTTGCGTGGTGTGCGTGCACGAAGGCCATGGCGGTTGAGTGCATTCCTTCTTGTTTTCTCTGAAACAACTGTAGCTGCTGGTTCCAGGTCTTTCTGAAGCTCTCCACGAGTGGTCCTGGGCTGTTGGAGAACCTTTCTGATTATTGTTCTGACTCCTCTGTCTGAAATCTTGTGAGGAGCACCTGGCCGTGGCCGCTTTATGACCATGCCGTGTTCTTTCCACTTCCGGATGATGGTCCCAATGGTGCTCACTGGAACTTTCACAAGTTTACAAATGCACCTGGAACCAATGCCTTCAGGGTGTTTGCAATGATAAGGCTGCGTAGGTCTGTAGACAGCTCTTTGCTTTTACCCATCATGCAATGCTTCTTGTCTGACACCTTGGTGATTAGAAACCTTTTTAAAGGCATCAATCAGGACTAAAGCAGCTGATATTACTTTGCTCTGATAGGGGACAGGATTACTTTCTAAATACTGACAGACTCCAGCTGCTTTCTTGGCTTTCAGATCTTTTTTTCTCCATTTCTTCATGTGTTCAATATTCCATGTGTCATTTTACTATCTTAGGTATGACTTCAAGTCTGGACATAAATGTTAGGATTTCTTTGTTTGTGTGCATTACCTGGGTTGTTGAAAATTTCACGTCAATAGTTCTACTTGAAATACATTTTCTAAGAGAAATGTTGACATATTCAACACTTTTCTCCCCACTGTAAATACATTTTCTCAAATTCTAGGAGTCATCAAATTTTGTGGCCTTGAAATGGGCATTTGATTGTGTTCTACATGATCTTAAAAAGTTTTATTTAACCTTTGTAATCTTTAGGAACTTCTTTGCTTAACTTGTTCATTTTGACAGCCATCTTAAAAAGTATCAGCATCGGAATCAATGATAATTACCCTTCATTTACATGGTATCAAATCAATACTAAACCTTGCAGTATCACACAAGGCTTCAGCCACGCCGACATCTGATGTAGGTGTTCAGATGTTTGTTTGTTATGGATAACATCCCAGAAGAGATGTCAGCGGCTCCATGCCAACGTTTTGTCTACACTGAGCCGAGAGTCCACATGCCGTCTGTACTCTGCCTAACAGCTCATGGACATGCCAGAGCAGCTCTGCCTGCTTTAATTTGCTCTTTGCAGTTTGGAAATATCTTTATTGTCCACACTTGACCAAACAGCTGAGCCACCAGCACCAGTGGGGAGGGGGTGGGGGTTTGATATTCTCTGATGCAAGATATCCCGTTTTTTTAACAGTATTACCAACGTGCTTCTCCCGTGACAGCTGCCCATCAGGTGTAACACAAAGCAGCTTAACCTCCATGAAAACGTGGTTTGCCTAAACCATGTCTGGACTTAAGCAGAATACGTTTGGATTTATCTCCATTCAAGACAAGTTTATCTTCTCAAATCCAGTCCACCATTAAGTGTAACTCAGTATGGAGTACAGTTAGCATGATACATTTATTTAGAGCAACCAAGGGCCCAAAATCAATAAATCAGAAGTCAATGAATAGGATAAAGCAGCAGAAATACAGCAGTTTAAACAGATGAGGTGAAGGAGGTTAGAGGTAACAGGTGAGGGCTGAGATTTAAAGGTACAGTGTGTAAGATTTACACACTGTACTGATTTAAAACATAGATTAACTGTGGTTTATCACATCATTGAAAAGCAGACTTCAATTTCTCTGGCCATACCAAGGCCTGATTACTGCCACACCTGTTCTCAATCTATTTGATTCAGAGATTCCAGCATAAAAGATCATCATTCCTGGTTGTAACAGTGTTCGCTGTTCCCATTACCAGCAGCGCCTCTGTCTCTGCCTGATCTGAAAACGATCCAAACGTTTGATGTTTAAAACGCGTCTTGTCCAACGAAAAAGACACATATTCTCACCGCCACCCGCCCGAACTACATAAATATCCGCCCACACCTTAACCATGATATTAATCTTTGTCATTTCTATCTGCTAAACAGCGTTTTTGAAACGGTGGGAAGTTCGTCTCTTTTCAGAGAGCCGGCCTTTTTGATTCGGTTCCCAAAGAGCCGGCTCTTTTGAGTCGGTTCCTAAAGATCGTTTGCTGTTTCGACTCTTAAATGGTTTGTAATTTAAGATATTTGCAGCCCTATATTTTACCTCAATTTTGCAATAAATTGATGGTTTGTGTGTTAGAAGCTTTTTTACATTCAGTATTTTTATGAGAAGCTTTAGAATTTATTCTATCTTCAAACTTTTTATTTGACAGGGACAGTACATATTAATGAACATATAGCAACATGTTGGATTGTCATTAGTAAGCTAATTAGCATCAGCAGCCCCTTGGCAGGTAAAGAAAAGATACACAATATAATAAAACAACAAAGTTAAACTTTCAGGTGCCACATGATTATAATATAAGACAATGCACTCCCCTCAGCATTAACTGCTGTCTTCACTTGCAATGGAACATAGTCTTTCTTTCTGTTTTCATATACAGACCTATATGCTCAAATGTAACCGGCAGCATGGTCTCCTTAGTGGCTAGCTTTTTCTTTTCTTTTTTAAAAAATATAGCCTACCTGACCTACGTTTTTTAATTTCGTCGACTAAAACTAGACTAAAACTATCAGATACAGAAATGACTAAAATATAACTAAAACTAATAAGCATTTTTGTCAGAAAGACTAAGACTAAAACTCAGATAGCTGCCAAAAACAACACTGTACAGAAGATAGAAATACAGTAAAAAAGTGGATTTAAACACTTTGAAATAAAATTTAAAGGGACTTGAGGTAAGATTAAGAAACGAAACTCGCGACTGCTGCAACCGGCGCTTCAGGTAACTGCAGCCAAGAGCCAAGCCGTCACGGGAGCACAAACTGAAGCTTTAATGTTGTTTACTCGCTTTTTTCTTCGTAGTTACACTTTTTAGTGTCTTTCAGTTGATCTGGATCGTTTGCTGACGGCAAAAGAATCCATAACTATCGCTTACAGTGTTTGAATTTAATGCGACCGTCTTCTTCCTGCATCAAAACTGCGGATGTAGCGTCATTTGACGTCACGTCCGCAGGGCAGCGCGGGAAATTCAGACACCGAATTGCAGCACATTTTGCAGCACACAGCCTGTTCAAGGCAACAGAGAGAAACGTGGGTGGAAACGTTTTTGGGGGGGTGTTTAGGGCTTCATGACCCATTAGTATTAAGAAAAATGGACATGCTTGTTTGTTTTTTAATTCCTGCCTCCTAGTCCCTTTAACAAACATGACTGTTTTTAGCACATTGTTCCAGACTCAAAAATATGCTTTCCATCCATTTTTAAAAAACTTTTTAAGAATGTCTTTTGGACGCTGTATTTGCCACTGACCCGTGTGTGTGTGTGTGTGTGTGATGTATATTGTGGCTACAACCCGTTTCCCATAGACCCATCCAATGCCGATGTTTACTTAGACGGAGCATCAGCTGGGAGTTGGGGCTGATGGACGGACGTGCGGAGGGTTTGACGTTGACGTGAGGAAACAGCAGCTGAGTCAACTAACCACTAACATTAGTTTTTCTTGTTCCTGTTTTGTTTGTCTATCATGCACAATTACCATAATCGTACTGAGCTTCAGGCTTTGCAGCGATATTACAGATGGGATTTTGTTCAGAGGACAATATAATTCAGCCTCATAATGTGAGGATTCAGAAGACGACACAATGAAAAGCAAATGAGGGCGAGCGGAGGAAATACTGTTCCCAGCAGGTGGGAGAACAGAAAGGAGCGAACCCTTTTAATGGAGGCTTTAATATTTCATGCTTGTTTTGAAGATGCAGACAGGCAGTAAACGCAAAGTGTTTGAGAGCAGAATATTTCATCTTTAATTCAAGTATGTAAGTCATAGCAGTGTGGGGTAGAGGTTTAGAGATTAAAGAGATAAATACAGCGATGGCAACAACAGAATTTTATATTTAAATGGCCGTGCCGGTCATGATGGGAAGTAGAACTAATCACTGCAGGCGGTACACCTGTCCACCTGCACAGGTCCTACATTTCACTGAATTAGAGAGGTTGACGGACAGAAAGAAGAAATGTGTAGAGAACATGGATTGAAAAATGAATTGTATGTGAGAGACAGAGAGGATGAGAGCTGTTTCTTGAGAGACAGAAGGCCAGAGAGACCTGGAGGATGATCTGGAGAGAAAAAGGCAGATATGGAACGTATGATGGAGTAGAGTTGGCGCCTGATGTAAGCAAAGAGGAGGAGAGCTGAAGAGCCATGAAATATTCTCTGTGAAGACTCTCGTCTGCCTTTAAGTCTTCAGTATGCAGAGAAGGATGCAGGGATGCGCTGAGAGGGAGAGGATAATGCGAAGGAGAAGACAGGGAGAGCGAAAGTATGTGATAGGGAGGAAATAAAGCAAGATTTAGGTGGCAGAGAAGAAGCAATAAAAAGAAAAGAGAAGTCGAATGAGAAGGAAAAAAGGCCCGAAAATAGAAGATATTTGGAAAGGAAGGAGATGAAGATATACAGCTTTGAGTTGGATAGATTACAAAATGAAGAAATCTGTTTAAAAGTAGGGAAGAGTAGAAATGGCTTTCTGGAGAAATGGGTGGAGATACCTTAGTAATGAAGGGGGAGTTTAACAGCTATCTGAAGTGTTTCTGAGAAGGAGGGCAGAGAAGTCGTGAGCGACAGGATATGGGCGGGGAATGTATCACAGCTCACGGTGAATGATGTCTGGAAAAGATCTGCTGCTCACTGGACGTTTTCTTTTCTTGGTTGTGCGTAAAATTCCCAGTAGATCAGTGTCTGAAATACTCAGACCCTCCCTGGTCTGCATACATCTCAGACCAGTCTGCCCATTAAGACCAGCTCGTCTGGCTCCAACAACCACTCCACATTCAAAGTCCCTTAAATCCTTTTTCTTTCTGATTCTGATGCTCAGTTTGAACTTCAGCAAGTCGTCTTCACCGTCTCTATGTGAGTAGATGTGTTAAGATGCTGCCGTATGATGTGATTGGATGTCAGGAGTCGGGCTGGGTATCGATTCAGATTTCAAGAATCGATTTGATTCGGATTCTTACGGTTTTGAATAAATCATTTTCGATCCGATCTGATCTATCCGATCCAATCCGATCTCAATTTGGATTGCTGGCATTAGACATTTTTTTAACCTTTACCCAAATTCCATGACTCTGTAATTATGCAACATATTGATGCTAGTATTGTACTAATATTCGACAACAAATGAATGAAGTAATGTAGTTACTGGTGGCTGTAAGGACCAAACCCCTCAACCTTCATGTTGACACAGATACAGTCGTCCACAAAGTTATTCATACCCTTCAATTAAAACAACGCTAAATTCACAACAGTAATTCAAATAACAGGAAACAAATAATAAAAATTCACAAAATTATGATTCGGTGAGGCAAAATACACGTTAAGTCAGCATTTAAAATTAAAAACGACTAGCGACTAACCCGCTAGCTCGATGCTAACTATTAATGGAAAATGCCATTGACATGCTAACGGAATTAGCATCTACGTCGTGACTTCAAAGATAACATACAAAATAGCAAGTATCGATTTCACCTCGATCATGAACATTAACTGCCTTTATTAAAGTACCTACAGGAAGATGTTTCCTCTGTTTAAACTGAATTTTTAGAAACTGTACCAGCCCCACTTACGGTGTGTTCAGACCAAGCGCGATTTGGGCGTCAAAATCGCGCAAAAATCCTCTGGATTTTCTGGGTGTTTCCTCTCCTGTCAGAAAAAGTGTGTCTGTGTCATGACTCCCTCTGATTGGTCGACGCCCCGCGTCAAGACGCCAAGGTTCAGATTTTCCAACTCCGGCGTCTGACACCCTTGACGCACGTAACGCACGAAACGTGCCGCAGGTTTTTCTACGCCTCCTCGACGCGCGTGGGCCATTGACTTTGCATGTAAACCTGACGCCCTTGACGCCCAAATCGCGCTTGGTCTGAACACACTGTTAGTCTTCTTCTGGCACTGCACTAGCTTCAGTAGTCCTACACTCTGTCCAGCTCACTATCTCCCCCTAGCGGAGCGGCTGAGCCTCTGCACTTAACCGGGGGCAGTAAATAGTCATTTTAAAGAAAAGAAAAGAAAAATTGATCTATGGACAAATGAATCGATCTTTGGAAATTAATATGAGAATCAATTCAGAACTGGAGAATCTTTTTTTTTTAAACACAGCCCTAGTCAGGAGACAACTTGTTTATGTTTTTACAGACTGAGCTGTAAATCGGTTGATTAGACTCTGCTACTGCAGATCTAGCGTTGGGAGATCTTAAACTTGTATCAGATAAATAACAGCTTTAGAGAATGTAAATACCTGCACACTTTATTGACTTCAGTTGTGGGCTTTGGCGGATAATTCCCAGGCTGTTGTTGCTACCGCTGAGGCGTTTAGGCTGTAAGCCTCCACGTCTCGTCGTGGCCTGCAGCCTAACCGTGCATCCTCACGCGCAGGTCTGTTTGTCATGCAGACTGCAGAATGAATTGAATTGTAAATTAGCAGCAGAGGTGACGGCTTTAAGGTGCATGTGGCCGAGTCAACTTCCAGACTGTGTTTTCTGACTGAAGTAACGCTTCGCTGTGCTTCTTCTCTTCTCAGATACACAAAGATGAAAACAGCGACCAACATCTACATCTTTAACCTGGCTCTGGCGGACTCTCTGTTCCTGGCTACTCTGCCTTTCCAGGTATTACTTTAAATCCTTTCATGGAAGAAAGAAGAAAATGAAAATTGCTTTATTGCATTTTATTTTTCAACTGCTTAAAGCAATAACAATTTAAAAATGTGAAAAAGTAATAGCATTAAACACATTATTTTCCTCATTTAGTCTACATCCCTAACGGGTACAGGTAGAAGTGGTTCAGTCAGACATTACTTTCACACGTTTTTAACAAGATGGAATGAATAAATTTTGCTTTGCCAAACAGTGTAAAAGATTAATTCAGTTTATTCTGAACTTTATTAATCCCCAAAGGGCATTTCAGTTTTCACTTTCTAGCAACAGCACACATGAGCAACCAGATGAGGAATGCAGGATACGATAAACGAGAACATTGCTGACAGTACGTGCAGGCATGCTGGGCAACGAGCAATCTGCTGCACCAGCTTATCCAAGAGAACAGTTGACTTCCCTGCCATGGATTCAATCTGCTTTGGGTTCCATATTTTTTCCTAAAAGAGACGTTCAACTCTTTAAAGGTGCCATGACATCAAATTTCACTTTTCTGGGGTTTTGGGGGCACTGATGAGGCCATGTGAATGTCCAGAGTGAGAATCAAAGTTCCGGTTTATGGTCTGTCAGCTTTGTTTCTTTTTTCAGAAGTAGTTGAATCAGACAGCAGCTTATCATCCAATAAGAGCACACTATCAAGCAAGTTTATTTGTTTTCTAAATGCTGTCTTGTCTGACAAACATAGCTCACTGTCTGAAATGCACATGTTGCTAGCAGTTAGCCTTTAGCAAAGTCTGAATGCTAGGGCAGCTTGACCTACTTTCTCTTAATAAGGTTATAGCCAAATAAGGTGTAACCAATCAAAATGAAGTCAACTTGGTCTCCGGGTAAAGCTGCATATCATTACTGCACCCAACTGTTTTACTGAGGAAGGGAGGCCTAGCGCCAAAACAACCCCCCCACTGTAAAAAGAAACGTTTTTTTTTTCTTTGGAATATTTACATATGCAGTAATATCGACCACATGAACCAGTTTTTACTGCTATGATGTCATCACTCCTTTAAGGGACACTGTGGAACTAGGGCTGGGCGATATAAATAAAATCCCATATCACCATATAACTAATTTTATATCATGATAACGATACAAACACAGCATGATATCGCTATTTTTTTTTTGTGTGTTTTTTTTTTTTTTTGGGGGGGGGTTCAATAATGTTTATATTGCAACATGGAAATGCTGTTTCAAATCATATACTGAACAAATAAAGGCAGCAGCTACTAAGCATTTGAGTATTTTTAAACTTTAGACCCAAATTTGGATCATTTTGTTCCTTTAGAAAAAGGAGGTGGAGTTGAGGATCTTGAGGTATTTAAAACAATGAGGTGCACAACTGCAGTCATTACTGTAAGTACACATATTCCAGTGTGTACTGGATACAAGTAAAAGCAACAGTATGTTACCGAAGGAGATTTGCTCATCTCCAAAAACGCTCCAGAGATGTCATGAATAATTGTAAATAAATGCAGTGCATCACTGCACATATTATTTATGTAAAACATATTAAGTGTCAAAACTATGTAATATTTTTGTTGCGTTCTGATTCTCAATTCAGTAAACATGCTCTGTGGAGTGTGTATATGTTTAAGTACTCTGTTCTCTATTACACCTCTAATCTTCCATATTAATGTGAAGTCAAATCTGCTGTGTGTGATTGCTGGCGATGAGTCAATGCGCGCTCCAAGATCGCTGATCTGTGAATGTTTCCAGGGCACTGATGTGTTCCTCGGCTTCTGGCCATTTGGGAATGCCCTGTGCAAGACGGTGGTGTCTATCGACTACTACAACATGTTCACCAGCACCTTCACCCTGACGGTGATGAGTATTGACAGATATGTGGCCGTCTGCCACCCCGTCAAAGCGCTTGACATGAGGACTCCTCACAAGGCCAAGGTAAGAGCAGCTTATTCCTCTTCCATTCTTCCAGACCTTCACTCCTCCTTCACCTGCCCTGAAATGTTCAGATGTCAGTTCAGATGTTCACAGTTGCTTGAGTTGCTTCAGTGTTTGAGTGCATGATGAGATTTATTTGAATGGACTTAAGGTGGGATGTCATCATATCAGGAAATAAGACATCAAGAGACAAACTGATAAACAGCCGTGTCCCTGTACTTCTGCTGATATTTGAATTTGTAGAGTTTAAGTAACTTACTTTAATGTGCAAAATGAATAAATGAATAAATAAAAACCATAAATTGTCACATAAACCCTGACAGAAAAAGATGTGATGAGGCCCAAGCACTGAAGCTGGTGTAGGGGCCTGTTGTATTTAACCTTTTTCTTTCTCTTAATAATTAATCTTCCCCCGAAAAATCACAATTTGTGCACCTGAACATGGCCAATAGGGTGTGAGAAAATATGGATACACTGAAATATTGCAACAGTTTATGCTGCAATATCATATAAATATTGAAAAATAGCGCAGAATCAATATTTTTTCTTAGGAAATTTCATTGTTTCATTACGAAATCTTGCAAGGTCCTGTTCTGTTAGCACCTGTCCAGCATGTCGCACTGTTCCTGCTTTAGCACTGATATCTATGATAAAAAACAGAAATGTAGAAATCTTTGCAGATCCTCTCCAGTTCTGTCAGGTTGGATGGTGAACGGTGGTGTTCAGCCATTTTCAGGTCTCTCAGAGATACTCAGTTGGGTTTAAGTCAGGGTTCTGGCTGGGCCGGTCCAGAATGGTCCAGAGTTGTTCTGATCCACTCCTTTGTTATTTCAGCTGTGTGCTGAGGGTCATTGTCTTGTTGGAAGGTGAACCTTCGGCCCAGTCTGAGCTCCTGAACTCTGGAAGAGCTTTTCTTCCAGGATCTCTGTACTTGGCCGCATTCATCTTTCCTTCAACTGCAACCAGTCGTCCTGTCCCTGCAGCTGAAAAACACCCCCATAGCATGATGCTGCCACCACTGTGCTTCACTGTTGGGATGGTATTGGGCAGGTGATGAGCAGCGTCTGGTTTTCTCCACACATACCGCTTAGAATGAACTCCAAAAAGTTCAGTCTTGGTCTCATCAGACCAGAGAATCTTATTTCTCTCAGTCTGGGAGTCCTTCATGTGTTTTTTGGTAAACTCTATGCAGGCTTTCATATGTCTGCACTGAGGAGAGGCTTCCGTCAGGCCACATAGTTGACTTTGTTGAACTTCTTCCATCTCCCTACTGCATCTCTGGAGATCAGCCACAGCGATTCAACTTTATTTCTATAGCGTCCATTCATGACAGTGTCAATTCAGGGCGCTTCACAGACAGAAAAATTCAGGTCAGATTCATAATAGCCTAGTTAAGGAAACCAACAGATTGGATGGAATCCTGACTTGACCCGGTCCAATCCCCCATCCTGAGCAAGCACAGAGTGGTGGCGACAGTGGGAAGAAAAACACCCTTTTAACAGGGACAAAAAACCTCCGGCAGAACCCGGTTCAGGTAGGGCGGCCATCTGCCTCGACCGGCTGGGATGGAGAAGACAAAAAGAGAGACCAACAGATACTGCAACGTTATCCAGCCAGACCTGCTGGGAGAGCGATATTCGGCCTCTTCTTTACCTCTCTCACCAAGGCTCTAGGAAGAGTTCTGGTCGTCCCAAACTTCTTCCATGTAAGGACTATGGAGGCCACCGTGCTCTTAGGAACCTTTTGTGCTGCAGAAATTATTTTGTAACCTTGTCCAGATCTGTGCCCCCCCACAATTCTGTCTCTGAGCTCCTTGGACAGTTCCTTCCACCTCATGATCTTCATTTACTCTGACATGCACTGTGAGCTGGAAGGTCTTGTATAGACAGGTGTGTGTCTTTCCTAATCACGTCCAATCAGTTTAATTAGACACAGCTGGACTCCAATGAAGGAGTAGAACCATCTCAAGGAATAGCGGAAGAAATGGACAGTATAATGTGAGTATCACTGCAAAGGGTCTGAATACTTATGACCATGTAATCTTTCAGTTTTTCATTCTTAATACATTTGCAAAAAGTTCTACATTTCCTTTTTTTTCAGTCCAGATGGGGTGCTGAGTGACATTAATGAGAAATAAAATGAACTTCTTTTGATTTTGGCAAATGGCTGCAATGAAACAAAGATTGAAAACTTTAAAGGGGTCTGAATACTTTCCGTACCCACTGTCAATGTTAATTTTGCCAACACAACAGACCAATCTCAGAATTACCATTCCAAGCCAATACCACACATTCATTTGGTCAGAACATGGTTATGAAATAACATAAATGGTTATGTCACACCTCGTTTTACTCACTGTCATGATTCTAGTTCCTGTAAAAGGTCATTTCTTCACCTTGACATGGGATGTTGTCATACTGAGATGCTACGTTTTCTATGGAGGAACTGGTTCACAGGTGCTTTACAAAGCCCTGCATGAGCCAGACACATCTGTCATCCCACAGGCTGGTGAAGTGTTCGGCCCGCTCATCACTTCTGATACCATTATTATCTCTGAACTTGGGATGTTCAATAATAGCTTTTTTACCAATATCTATACAGATATTGTCTATCTGATATTAACCGATACAGATGTATGCAGACAAATATGAGGTTTTATCTCTCATCTTTTACTTTTTGAATGAGAGGAGAACTGAAGTGTTAGATGTGTACTGTATTTTCTGGATAATCAGTCACGCTTTTTTCATATTTTAGCTGCTCCTGCAATGTAAAGAATTTCTAAATGTTAATTCATACTGACTGACATGAACAAAGGAGTAAACTTTACTGTCTACTGCCACAAAGGGCGCTCTATGCTTGTGACAACTGTATTTTGGACATCTGGCTGTACTGTCTGTGTGGTGGAAGAAATGCTATAAAACCATGTTTATACTTATTGTGTATGATGTTTATGATCATTTACAGGCATGAACAACAATATGCTGACATCGTAAGTTATTTATGCATTAATGACGCATCATTAATGCATAAATAAGTTAGGTTTTGTTGAGACATAAAAAAAGTAAAAACTGATACCACTGTTTTACAATGTCACATATTAATGCTGATATCGGCCGATAATATCAGACAGCTCTACTTAGAACTGCACTGTCATGTTTAATTGTTTCACAGATGGAAAGAAAACAGAATTTCCAACGTGCCAGTTTGCAGAAATGACAGGTTTGTACATACGTCTCTGTTTCAGGTGGTGAATATCTGTGTGTGGGTGTTGGCTTCTGCTTTTGGTGTCCCAGCGATGGTCATGGGAAATGTCGAGGTGGAGCATGAGAGTGAGTACATGAACTATAAAGATAAATATGCATCTTACTGGTTTTCAGTTTACTTGATGTGAAGGGAGTAAATTGAAAATGCAGCATCAGTTCCTAAGCAACAGAAAAGAAGGAAAGTACTGGGACACTGTAAAATGTAGCTAGAAACATCATTCAATAACTTGAAAACCTCATGAACCAAAGTTTATCCACAAAAGAGCTTAAAAACGAAGGGTTGAAAAGAACGTAAGCTCCAGACATAGAGAAGATATGAAACAGCTCACTGCATATATTTAGGACGTGAACCTCCAAAACTTCCACACTGCAAAAACTCAAATCTTAGCAAGTATTTTTTTCTATTTTCTAGTCAAAATATCTCACACTTGCAGTAAAGACAAAATTACTTAAAGAGAAACATTTCAGTGAGATATAAGAACTTGTTTCAAGGCAATGCATCTTATTTCAAGAAATCTTATCAAGAAAATTTTGCTTGTTTGCTTGTTCTGTTGGCTTGTTCTTATTCTTAAAATAAGTAAAAAAGGTTGTTGTTTTTTTGCTTGTACTAAGCAAAAGAAAAAAAAACATGATTGCAGCAGAAATAAACATGTTTACACCCTGGTTCAGAACATCATTTTAGGTTTAATAGGTCAAGTTTACCTTCATGTCAACTGTGAGGGGGGTGATTTTTTTTTCTTCATATAAGTCATCTGTTTAGATGTTATTTAATCTGGAAATTACACATTATTAGGGGCATGTCCTTTTGATTGACAGGTGGCAGACCGGATATCAGCCTGCCGACCGGTGGCTAGCAGTTAGCTCCTTGTTTGCTCTCAGTAAGGTCTCAGTCTGCAGCATAGCAGCACAACAGCGGTTTTTAGTCAGCTAATTGCACGTCTAAGCGTGTCTTACCTTTATCCCGCCACTTAGGAGGCTAATCTTTGTTAGCTCCTGTTAGTTTCGAGATAGCTCGGTTAGCATTTAGCCCAGAGTATGTTGGCTGTCAGTCATTTGCACCGAGGCTACGCTTTGCCCATTTTAACATTTTCCAGGAGTGACGACACATGAGACACGGCAAAGATGGCGACGGTGGGGAACGCCCAACTGGCTTCGCTGTTAGCTCTTCAGAAACATGTGACGCAGCGGAAGGTTTGTCCCCGTTTTGTACAGTCTCTGGTTATGACTTATCAACCTGACTTCTGTCCTGAGTCACTGCTGATTTTCTCTGATAGACTATTGAACCCAGTCAACATTGGGAGCTTTGTTGCAGACATCATGGTAACAGATGACTGAAGCAAGCGATGTTAAGACTAAAGTCGTGCTTGAAATTGAGTAAATCTTTAAAATGAAGTGGGGGAAAATCTGAAAATATATCTCAACTGGACGTTTCTCTCTTCAACGAAGCTTTTTTTCTCCGTCTCAGCCTGATAAGACTCAGCATCTTTTCATTTTTCTCCTCATTCGTGCTTATCTGCTCCTGATGAGTGGCTCCACCTGGGTCCTCCTCTCTCCCCGCGATGCGAGTCTCTCTGTGTGAGAATGACTTTATTTGTTGTAATAAATCCCGCCACACAGCCTCTGATGTATTTTGGTATAGGTCAGTCACATTAATGGAAAAGTGGTGCAGGTGGAACAGATTCTCCTTCACACATATTCAGCTGAGTGCGTTTGAACGCAGCCCGACTGCCTTACAGGGTTGTGTGAGTGTCAGGACGAGCGTGTGTGTGTGTGATCTGATTACACCAGCAGCCTACATATCACCGGTAAAGTTGCTGTCAGAGCTCACAGATGATAATGTTGCTCCTAAAAAAGGTCAAAGTATTCAAAGAATTGTGCTGGGTTGCATGGCAACTGGCGTAAAAGAGAAAAAGCCGCTGTGGTGAACTGAACTGACGACGGTGAGGTGAAGTATGCAGAGGAACGGCTTCGATAAAGCATCAGATGGTTGTTAAACGATGCTGTTAATCAGCTTTAGTGGCTGAAGCAGCGCTGCTAAAACGCCCCTCTTTAAAACACAAATCTCTCTCATATTTACAGGTCTTAAGTTGGCTTGGCAGGAACATTTACAGTATGTATTCTAGGGTCTGAGGCAAAATTGGCCGTTTTCACTCCTTTTGTTTGACCTTTATATTTCAGCTTTAGTACCTGCCCTGTTTGGTTTCACTCTTTTCAGCACAACCGCCTTTATAATTGTGACATTCTGCATTAAAGGGGAAGTTCGGTCTTTTCCAACCTGGACTTATTTTTTAGCCTGAAATACGTTCATTTCCTCACCCAAACAGTTTTAGTGTAACTTGAATTCCTTCAGGAGATATTTAGATCCACTCCAGATCAGCGCATGTCCAATATTATGTAGGTAATTTGTAATTTCATTAAGGATCCCCATTAGCTGTTGCCATGGAAAGCAACTAGTCTCCCTGGGGTCCAAATCAAAAACATGCAGTTAAAAGAACAGTCACAAACACAAAATTTCCCAAAAGTGGCATTTCTCAACACACAGTAGTTCATAAATTATCAGAGAATGCACAAAAAAATGAAATAAAATTGAATAAAATAAAACAGCCAATAAAACAAAAACACTTCAAGGCATCAGATGGAGTCTCAGATTCTTTTCAAAAGATAATTTGCTATGAATGCAGCAGAGGTTCTGAGGCAGGTTATTCCATAAAGTCAATGATCTATATATAAAAGATCTCTTTGGAGCATTGGTTCTCGGGCCTGGTAAAACAAGCTGTCCATTACTAGAACCTCTAGTGTTATGATCATAAACAGAATTACTAAAAACAATTTGTGAATGTGTAAAAGCTGGAACATCACAGCTCATGACTGACTTAAACAGCATAAGTGTATTAAAAAGCAGATTATCTTCAGCTGTAAGCCAGGAAAGGCAGGCATGCATCTGGTTGACATTAGATCTAACAGGGCAGCCCAGTACCAACCGTTCTGCTCTGTTCTGGGCAACCTGGATCTTCCTGAGTTCACACCTGGCAGCAGATGACCACACTGTAGAGCAGTAGTCAAGATGGCATAAGACTAGAGTCTGAACTATTTAACATGAAAGGGGATGGGCCACAAAAATGCAACATTTTCCTGGCAGTACTAACTGCTCTTCCTATTTTCAAAACAATTTAATTAATGTGGTGAGACCATAGACTGTATATAATTACTGGACGTAGCTTCCGGTCTCTTCTGAATAGAGAAATGTGAAGCCAGGTGGGCGTGTCTTACCGTCGCCATCTTGCTGTGTCACGTACGTCGTCACTCCAGGAAAATCCTAAAATGGGCACAGCGCGGCCGCGGGGCAAATGATTGACAGCTGACGTACTGTGGGCTAAACGCTAACTGAGCTAACACGAAACTAAGAGGAGCTAACAAAGATAAGGCTCCTAAGCGGCATGGTTAAGGTAAGACATGCTTAGACTTGCAATTCGCTGACTAAACACCGCCGTTGTGCGACTCTGTAACAAACTGAGACCTTATTAAGAGCAAAGAAGGAGCTAACTAGGAGCCTCCGGTCGGCAGGCGGAGCTTCCGGTCTGCCGCATGTCAATCATAAGGACACGCACTTAATTATGTGTAATTTGAAGAATAAATAACATCTAAACGAATGAGTTATAAAAAAATTCACCCCCCTCACAGTTGACATGAAGGTAAACTTGACCTAATAAACCTAAAATGATTTTTTGAACCAGGCTGTAAACCTGTTTATTTCTGCTGTGAAGTCGGCGTTTTTAACATGGGAGTCTATGGGGATTTGCTCGCTCTTGGAGCCAGCCCCTAGCGGATGAAGGGAGGATTACACTATTTACAACAAGGAAGCGAGCTTCACTGTTCTGAGGCGGAGTTTGCCCCTTGGGTGAGACCAAGGCAGAGAACAGTCTACCATCACACCATGGAGTTTGGCACTTTCAACTTGTTGAACTGTCAAGTCACAAAAATTTAAATCAAGCTTTGGGCTTGCGGATAGCCTGTGCCTTGAACCAGTCACCATGCACTTAGTCTGTCGATATTGAGGGCCAATTTGTTACATACCACCCAGTCATGGACAGCATTCAGTTCTCTGCACCTGATTTAATACACTGCATGAAGGTGCAGCATAATACAGAGTGGTATCATCTGCATACAGGACATTTCTGGCACTTTTTGTAGCCCAGGTGAAATCATTAGTGAAAACTGAGAAAAGTAAAGGTCCTAAGCAGCTGCCCTGTGGAACTCCACACTCCAAACCTCTGCTATGGGACAGGCTGCCATTCAGATAAACCTTTTGTGATCTGAAAGACAAATAGCTAGGTGATGTGGGCAACCGTGCGCAGTCTCTAAATAAGGCTTTATCTGCTACAAACTCCTTTATTTCGCCAATGTTTCGTGACGAAACATTAGTTGGACCCCATGTGAGCTCAAAACTGCTTGAAGTGGCTTTATTGTGGTGATCTGTCCTTATTTACAGCTATTTTACTGCAGCGGCTGTGATGATGTCACAGTTATGAGACACCATAGCAAGTAAATGGGGAAAAGGGGAAGGGGGAAAGTAGGCTGGACTTTTCTATATGTTGTCCCTCATCCTTTAGGACAGCACTAAATATTGCCATTAATATATTATTTGCTCATTTGATCAAATCCATCATAGAAGGCCAATTATATTTCACAATTCCCAGGTGAATATTTTATTCTCATCATCTTAGTTTAATGTGAAAACATATTTTGACAGCTTTTTAAAAGGAATTCAATCAGTCTAAGAAACAAACCCACACACTTGCACCAACCGCAGTGTTCATCAGGACTACTCTGCAGCTGTTACAAGCAGGGAAAGTGGAGGTCCACTTGTTCTATATCGATCCAGTTTCAGCCTGCAGCAACATCCTAATGTCATCACCACTTTTATTAGTCTACTCTACAGCTGAGCTGAGTCTGCACAAAGACTTATTTCCTCTCTCCCCTTTTTCTTTCTGCTTTGCTCGTTTTATTTTCAGCCAGTTTTCTTCTCATGTTATTGTCCTGATGCTGCATGTCCTTCATGTTTTTGCATCAGTCTAAGGGTGAATTCCAGTTTCCCCCTTTTTTGCAGAATTTCCCCCCTTTTGTAAACTAGTTTTGCATGTTCATATGAAGGGATAGTGGTGTCCCAATTCTAGTTCAAACTGAAGGGGAAGTGGTAGGACTATCTGGCCCTCAAAATGGGGATTTCTAGGGGAACACTGGAAAACGAGTGGTATGATATTACCCACAATTTAATGCAAAATATGGGCAAAATAGCAAGGAAATTGGCAGCCAAAGAAACGCACAAATGAGAGGTTTTTTTGTAAATGAAATATGAAAATCACTATTTTAAGGTTGCTTCAATGTATTACAGACAGTTTAATTACAAATGTCAAAAAAATCACCAGTTTCGTTACATTACGTGCATCTGCTCATGTTGGTAATGTAACCTAAGCTGCAGTGGCTAAATAGAAGTAGGGATGGAGGAATAGAGGGATACCTTTCTGTCAAATGTTATGTTGTGAAACAAACTTGTTGTGGCTTATTTAGCTAGTGAATAATTATTTTGCCACCAAAACTCTTTTCTCAGTGTTGCATTTGTTGTTTCATAGAAGTAAACAGCTGTTCAGATGATGAAGGTGTTACTAAAGTAAAACAATATTGGAATCAAAGACACTTTTTCTCTTGAAGTGCACTGCAGCATTCAAAGCTCGTTTTCTCATCTTTTTGGTCAGAAACAGGCATTTTTGCTGCAACAAACCCATGTTCTACTGCAGATTATTAAAGAATGGAAAAAGCTAGAAACAAATGTTTTGTTTGTTCTCTGATAAAAGAAAAGAGTCTAAGCTTTCCTTTGGTACATTCAGTGTTTGCATAGGCATAGTACACAATATTCTGTGGCTCCCCAAAAGATCTGTGAAAATGTTTAGAAATCCTGTCAATATGGAGTACTATGCTCGGAAAAGGTCTGGCAGTCAATGAGTTAACTGCTGAGAAGAATCTCCTAATTGGCACACTAATTGGGATTAATAAAGTATATCTTTTCTTTTTTTGTCAATAGTGGCCGGTGCAGTCAAGCCATGTTGCTATCATTAAAGTTAGTTAACGTTTCAAATGGTCATTTTTCTTGGTGCTAATATAGTTGTTTTATCAAGATAACAGCCTGTATAACGTGCTTGTGCCGATAATGATGTAAGACCACCGCGCTGATGTCATCTCCCATAGCCGCAGAGTTATCTAACGAGAGTTATAGCTGGTGTTTACCTTTCAATAAGCCGTGGTATGCAGTGACAGCTGAAAATGTCCAAGCTGGTGTTATTTATACAGACTGTTTGATAACTCTAACAGAAGGAAATAGCTGACAGATAGTCCACAACTATTTAAAAAACCTGGACCTGATGGAGGAGTCAATGACAGCCGCGTTTGTGGCTGATGATTAAACAGGCAGGTTTAACAGTGCAAATAAATGTAAATAAAGTAAATGTTTCTTTCTTTTTCTTCTTCTTCTTCTGAATTGACAGGCCGAATGCAACTTTGACCACAGTTTGAAGATGTATAGGCATTTAAG
Source organism: Atherinomorus stipes (assembly GCA_023101725.1). Classification (NCBI taxonomy): domain Eukaryota; kingdom Metazoa; phylum Chordata; class Actinopteri; order Atheriniformes; family Atherinidae; genus Atherinomorus; species Atherinomorus stipes. The sequence continues at coordinate 7,501 of JALJCO010001979.1, read as the reverse complement.
GGGTGTCCCATTTCTAAGTCACAAAATAGCCCTTAACACTAAGATTGAGGGTTAAGATAGGAATTGGAATTAGCCCTTACTTTGTCATGACTAGTGAGTTCTACGTAGACACATGTCACACTGAACTACTAGTTTTTAAGAGTATTCTTTGATAACCACACTGGCACAGACCAACAGTCTAGTCATTTTATACAGTTAGAAGATAAGTTGAATGTCAACAAGACCAACTCCCTAGACAAGGTTATAGTATCGTTAATAAGGAATGGTGGTGGTGGCTTTACTTATCCGTACTGTCCTTCTCACTTATGTTAGCATCTTTACAATTCAAACCCAACAGAACTTTCCAACATTGTCGAAATGTAAATCATGACACAGCAAATAATTCAAATTTATAGCATAGCTTTCACAAAAGGTTAAATTCCTGTTGCATATGCATCTCCCATGAGCCTTTGTAATCCAGATATGTTGAGTTTTGAAAATAGCCCCACCCCCCTCTGGCAGGACGATGCAGGCAAAGTAAAGTTTACTTGCTTTTTACAAGTTGATCACAGGATGATAAATTACTTGATAATTGTCAATTTTAGAATTTAGACTGTTAAAAAATATACAAATAAATGTTAAGTAGCACCTCATAGAATTATGCCTTTTTTAAAGTAAAAACAAAGTCATACAAAACTTTTGTAGAATTCAGTTTTCACATCAAGGCCAAAAAGTCCCTGTTTTCAGTGCTCCAAACTCATTTACGTGTTACTGTGTCAGCAACTTTGTTCTGACACAAAGAAAACAGCAGAGAATCAGTTTCTCAGACCAGAAACATTTTCCTGCTCCTTCTCTTTGTCACATTACTTTCTGGATTTCTTATAACTTTCTTTCAGTCTTTTCTACTTCCGTCATGTTTCAGTCTCCCTTCATCTGTTTCTTCTCAGCTGCATCATCTGTTTGCTTGTTTCGCCTTCTGTCTGCTCGCGGTGCAGCGGATTGACATCTACACATAATAAGACTCGTTCCTCCTTTTGTCAACTCCAAACAAACAAAAAGGGGGTCGCAGCAGATTCATAACCTAACAGCTGCAGGGAAAGTCGCAGCGAGCTGCTCTCGGTAATTGGGGTCAAAAGCTTTGCCAAAGGACAGAGTGACAGTTAGAAAGCTATAATCAGCAGCGTCCCATTGCCACCCGAAAGATGCTCTGATTCATCCAAGAAACCTCTCCAACATGTGTCAGCGTGGAATATCTTGAGTCAGTGCTGTCACTCACAATAAAAAATCAGCTTCTTTGAAGGATGAAATACACAAAATAAAACGTCTCATTCAGAGTGTGATGTAAATAAAACCTTCCATGACACATAAAAGACCTCACAGTGAAACCGATGCGTATAAAACTGAAATAAAACACATTTTATTTGTAAAATTCATGGACCCCAGGCATTTATTCTCAGCTAGAGGATGGATGTATTGTGTTTCTACATTTCAATAAGGACAAGAGGAGACGAGTTATAGAGCCAGCCTGGAGACTCATGAGGCTCCATCATGGGGAACTTCAGGAGGTGGAGTTGGGGAGGAGGTTGGAGGTTTAAAACAGGCAGGAAACCGATTGATTGGCTGGGCAAGAAAGGAATCAGAGAAACATTGATCGGAGTGGTGGTGTCATAGACCCAATCCCAAACCGCCCTCTACTACCCCATCACTACCGAGTGTCACTCCCAATGAAGTCACACTCGCAGCTGTGGAGGCGCTGAAATTAGAGGTGGAGGATTTAAATGAGAACGGGACGGCCTCTTCCCTCCACTGGAAAAGGAAAGCAGTCATCGCCATGGCAACACTAAGGCACCTAAGTCAAATAGATCCGGGGAAATAATAACTCACACTCATGTGTAAAGAACTATGTTTTATTTTAAATAAATCTTTCTCCTTTTCCTCGGGGGCGGGCCCCTCCCTTTTCCGGGGTACCCCCGGCCCGCGCCGGCCCCAGAAAACATCCCTTTTCGAATTAACCAACTCTTTTTTGGGAGAGCGAAAACCCACGGGGAGAAATAAACCCCCCGAAGCCTGAATTTTTCCACCCCCCCCCCCGGAATCGAACTAGCGACCTTCTTCGCGCGGTCTAACCCCCCGGGGGGGGAATTAATTTCAATAGGGAAATAAGAATAATGATACTATTTGATAGTTTGATTGATTGAACGATACTGAACAATTAGACAATAATAATAATAATAATAATGTCATTCTTTTGATTACAATCCTATTTTCCTGCTCAAACATTTCCATCCTTGATCACCGGTTGTTTGAGGAAACCTGTAGCGCTCCTGTCATTGCTTTTTTTCACAAAATAACTCCATTTGTGATTTTCTGTCGGTATTGACAAACGTGCTGGACACATGTGCAACTCACGTGCAAACACAGTTGTTTCCTCCTGCATTTAGCCGTTGCACCTGCTGCAAAATTCTAGCGAGTCTGCAGACTTGCTGAGTAAGGGCTGAATATTGCACTCACCCCCCGCCATTGGGACGGCACTTATAGGGATACAACACCCACAGAATGATGTGCCTTCCTTCTCCACTCACCCTCATGCTGAGCAAGACTCTGGAGCACTTTTTTAATATCTCAAATGCAGCTGGAGATCGCGAGGGGGGGGGGGTTCATTATCCGCCGACTTTCATATAATGGAGGTGACCGTGCTAAAAACAAAAAGGTCCATAAAAGTCCACAAAAACTTGCCAATATTCCTCCATACTGCTCGTCCAATGTAATCCAAGTGTCCTGAGTGGGTAGCGTCCAGAATTTACTGGAAACGACATCATTTGGTACATTTTTATAGCCTAAACAGTACAACATCATCTTTGCCCGATGCGCGTCCATGCGAGTTCATGACACTGTGGAAGCCGCAGCAGACCAAACCCATTGGGATTGTGCGTTGTTTCTTTCTCTGTTACCTCCACCAAGGAGAAAACGTTTTCGGTAGCGTTGGTTTGTCCGTCCATCCGTCCGTCAGCAACTTTATGGAAAAAGTTCTGGACGGATTGACCTGAAATCTTCACCAGCCGTGTGTCTCAGTCAAAGGATGAACCTGTTAAATGTTGGTGGTGATCCGGATCACCTTCTGGATCCAGGAATGTTTTGAAGGATTCTTTATCATTGTGAGGTCGGCCATGTTGGAAAGGCTGTTGATGAGGCGTGAGCCCCCCCTTGTGGCAGAAGTGTGCAGCTGCTACTGAGCACATGATGTCAGGATGCAGAAATGGAACTTGTGAGCAGCAGTGAGCACGAGGAGAGACTGTTGGACAGACTTCTAGCAGGTGAAGATGGTGAACTGTGTGCGTCTGTGAAGAACTGGAAGTAACTAGTTGTATTTCTGCCTGAACAGGATGTTTATTTAGCCTTTAATGTTATTTAGCTGATTTGCTTATTCAGAAATGTTCCTCCATTCAACATGTGTCTTTTTATGCTATTAAGCTAGCTGACCTGCTACATGCCAGTTACTGGAACTGTTAGCCTTAAACACATATGCATGTTTAGTCCTAACTGGAAGGGATTTATTAGTAATAAATAATACCTTGAATGTGTTTATTTGCTGAGCGAATGTTCCTTATGGCTTCTTTGTATTTCTGTGTTTATGGACCACACTCACTTCCACCTAGCATTCACCTGAACTACCTGGAATTCCAATTCTGACGTGGAATTCCAACAAATAAATCTATTTTGTAATTTATGCATACGAGACTCGCGCATCCTCACAACTGTCCCCAAAGATCAGAAAGTTTGGAGATCCATTGAAATAGAATAGAGACTGGCCTTTACGGGGTTAATTATAACGATGCCGGACACTTGTTGCATTTTTGACTGCTTTACTCAATGAAGGGAGAAGTCTCCTAGAAGTGGAATTAGTTTTTACTGGTTTCTTGTGAAAAAACACCAGCGATCGGCCTGGATTTGTACATCAGTGTGTTAAACAAATAGTACACCCACAGAATGATGTAACTTTATTTTCCACTTCCCCTCATGGTGAGCAAGACTCTGGAGCACTTTTTTAAAATCTCAAATTCAGCCGGTGATCAGGAAGGCTTCTCATTTTCCCCAACTTTCATATAATGGAGTTCACCGGGGTCCGAGCCAAAAAGGTCCATAAAAGTTCACAAAAACTTGTCAATATTCCTCCATACTGCTCGTCCAATGTAATCCAAGTGTCCTGAGTGGGTAGCGTCCAGAATTTACTGGAAACTACGTCATTTAGTATATTTTTAGAGCCTAAACAGTACTACATCTTACTTTCACGAAGCGCGCATATGCGCGTTCACGAAACTCGGCGTTCAGAGCCTACTCTGCCGATAATGCAAGCGTAGATAGCCGTTTACAATGTGCTAAGAGCGCCGGAGCTGCAGACAAACCTGGACAAACACAAAAGGGTCCAAAAGGGGTCAGATATTGATTTAAAACAAAGACAGAAAGAGAAAGAGAACGTGCGATCTCGTCTGCCGAGGCTTCTGTAAGTTCGTGAACACGCATTGGCGTACTTGCAGGAGATGCGATGTAGTAATGTTTATGCTCTAAAAATAAACTAAATGTCGTCGTTTCGAGTAAATTCTGGAGGAATATTGACAAGTTTTTGTGGACTTTTATGGACCTTTTTGGCTCGGGCCCCGGCGACCTCCATTATATGAAAGTGGGGGGAAACGAGAAGCCTTCCTGATCACCGGCTGCATTTGAGATATTAAAAAAGTGCTGCAGAGTCTTTCTCACCATGAGGGGAAGTGGAAAATAAAGTTACATCATTCTGTGGGTGTACTAGTCCTTTAAACTAGACACCTTTGCCACAACACCCGCTCTGCAGCCGTCCGATGGCATCTGATGACTACAAAGATGTGGAAGATAATAATTCTGTGTAAATAAGGGGGGGGGGGGGGGGGGCACGATTAGGAGGCAGGAGGTTTGTCATTTCAGACAGAAGGCAGAAAAAATGGGCCATGTGATGATGGAGATAAAAACAGAAATATCCCAACATCTCAAAACATTATATGTATACACCCCCCCCCCCCCCCCCCTTTGGTTTGTGTGGTGAGCAGACAAAGAGGATGAGCAAGGTGTTATTTAAGAATAACGCCACACCTTGATGAGCATCATCCGTCCCGGACTGAAGATCTCCTCTGAGACGTGTTACACGCTCCCGTAAAAGCCAGATTAGAATGAAACCATGTTTATTTAATGAGATGGAAAAAGAACAAGTCCCCGCACGATCATGCAATTGTCTTCAACAACACACACAGTTATGTTAAAAAGCAAACACTCCACAGGTGGAAGCAGCTGAACGTGCATCTGAAGGTTTTATGACGGCAAGGTCATTTATTTTTAGCTGAGTTGTGGTTGTAGAGCCCCGCCACCATAGCTAATAAATCACAGCTGTCTTCTTCATGACTTTGTTTCATAAATAACACTGTGATGTCCTTCTATTGAGGCAAAACATCATCAGTCCAGTGTGGAAATTAACATGCCGCTCCTGCAGTGGTTCGTGGTTTTAATGGCGGATCGGTGAACTGGGAGGTATAACTGCAAACAAAACCAGCAACAAAGCCATTTTACTGTCAATACAGGGTTTAAATTGAAACTGATTAAAGCATATAACGAGCCAGCAAAGTCCTCTTTAAAGCTTAAAATCATGGAAAGAGCAATATGAGATAAACTCGGGGGAAAAAACACTACCCAGACATCCAGGCTGCCATCGATTAGTTGGGTTTTTCTACCATTTAGACGACTTAAATTAGACTTAATCAGAATTAGGCGCACCAGTGGAACTTGGAAATACATTCACTGCTGAAAAATACATTTTAAAATGGAAGAAACTGCAGCTGCCCTGATTGTAGCATGCAAATAATGTAATTCACTCTGCAGAGAGTTTTAGTGACAATGGTTCCAGTTGGAGACACTGGTTTGTCAACCAGTTTATTTAAAGATGCAGCATGTAAACAGCAACAGAAAATGCAGAGATCATAAAAATCTGTGTTTCTACTGGTCTCTAATCACTTCAGTAAAAAAAAATCTGCTATGTTTCTTTTGGGGGTGCATGATAACTATCGGACCAATAATCATTGGGCCGATAACACAAAATTATTACTGTATGTCATTCCGATAAGTCCATTATCATGACAGCTTGATTCCTGATTACATATGTTTGAATCTAACGTGTCAGAATAATTTTCTATGTTTTTTAATTTCTCCATTGCACTTTTTCATTCTGTAATCCTGATGCATGTATTTGCATCAGTTCAAGGAGCCTTTATTTTTGTATCAGTAATGAACCTTATTTCAGTTGATGTGCATTTGAGATGTCAGCTGCTTTTGGTTGATATCTTTTAGAGAATATTTGAGAGGCTTGCTGATAGTTTTTCACTGGAGAAAATAAATATTTCTTCATTTAAAGAGTGAAAAGTCTTTAGTTTTGTTTAGGGATGCTTTTTTTTAAAACCAATATCCGATACTGTCTAACTCTTAATTTCCTATGTCCAATATTAACCGATACCGATCTCTGCAGACCACTGTGAAGTTGTATCTTTCATATTTTGAGAGCAAAGATCCCAAAATATCCTGAACTCAGCCAGAGGAGTTCATGTTGGACATCTGGCTGCCCGATATCACATACTGGCAGGTATTAGATACTACCATATATCAGATACTAGCAGGTATTAGATACTACCATATATCAGATACTAGCAGGTATGAGATACTACCATATATCAGATACTAGCAGGTATGAGAAACTACTATATATCAGATACTAGCAGGTATGAGAAACTACTATATATCAGATACTAGCAGGTATGAGATACTACTATATATCAGATACTAGCAGGTATTAGATACTACCATATATCAGATACTAGCAGGTATTAGATACTACCATATATCAGATACTAGCAGGTATTAGATACTACCAGATATCAGATACTAGCAGGTATTAGATACTACCATATATCAGATACTAGCAGGTATGAGATACTACCATATATCAGATACTAGCAGGTATGAGATACTACCATATATCAGATACTAGCAGGTATTAGATACTACCATATATCAGATACTAGCAGGTATTAGATACTACCATATATCAGATACTAGCAGGTATTAGATACTACCATATATCAGATACTAGCAGGTATTAGATACTACCATATAGATCTACCATATATCAGATACTAGCAGGTATTAGATACTACCATATATCAGATACTACCAAATATCAGATACTAGCGGGTCTTAGATACTACCATATATCAGATACTAGCAGGTATTAGATACTACCATATATCAGATACTAGCAGGTATTAGATACTACTATATATCAGATACTAGCAGGTATTAGATACTACCATATATATCAGATACTAGCAGGTATTAGATACTACCATATATCAGATACTAGCAGGTATTAGATACTACCATATCTCAGATACTAGCAGGTATTAGATACTACCATATCTCAGATACTAGCAGGTATTAGATACTACCATAT
>JALJCO010001977.1:0-89212 GCA_023101725.1 Atherinomorus stipes | reverse complement strand
AGCATCACTGACAGGGGCTCTGTGGGATGCAGCATGTTGAATGAGCTGCGATACCCGGCGTAGTAAGCTGTCAAAAGTTACGGCAGACATCCTGAAATATTGGAAATGGCACTCATCATCCAATTCCCGCATTGACAAAACCAAAGAAAAATACTCCCCATTTATATGGCGATTCACGTTAAGTGGTCGGACATGCCACCGCCGCGTACACTTATTTCTTTTCCGCCTTTTCTGAAGTAGACGCAGCAAAACTACCTCCTCTATCGACGCCATATTCGCGATTATCGATGCCGGTAAATTTCGACGCAACACTACCCTCTAGAGGTTGAACGGAGTAACATTCATAACAACGCTGAAACGGGAAGGAGGTATGTAGGCCAGTAGCGAACAACGTTTGGTACGGACGGGCGGATTTCGTCCGTATCCGGAGGTATGAAGCAAGCCTAAGAGCTGACATGTTTTGCAACCGACGTCCGTCATCCTTTAAGTGTGGCGTATTTGGGATTGTAAAAACTTTATTGTCCAGCACATAGTGACAGAGCTCACGACAAAACCACCACAAAGACATAAAACACTTACTAGTGACTATGTGTCTATTCTGCTTTGTTTGTTTGTTTTCTAAGTGTAATTGGTGTAAATGAGAGTTTTACCGAAGCAGATTCAAAATGACAATGAGGTCATTGATCGGATTTGTGAATGAAGAGTAAAGGACCAATCAGAAAATTTGAAAAAAATTTGAAATATCGGCCGATCCGATCAAACCGATCTGATCGGTGGAAAGTCTAGTAGCAGCAGTTTGGTAAAGTTGGAACGATATTCACTGATTCGGACTTCCGGGATCAATAACTCTGAGACGAAATGTTGCTGAAACACAAATGACACCTCTTCCACGTCATAACAGCACAGACTACTAGCTACAACAATCAAAAACCGTTATTTTTGGGAAAAACAAGCTGTCCTCCGAGCGGGATGAATAACATTGATCTCTATGAGCAGGCGGTAGCCGAGCGAGTGGTTAGGGACAGTCTGCAAATGGCATTACAGGAGCAAGACGCTGCGAACAAAAATCAATAACTCCACTGTCATACAGAACAGAGACTCCAAAATCACCACACACACCAAGGGCCATGTGATGGTCATACTACAACAGCTGTTTTGGAAAAATGCAGCTTTATTTATTTTTTACATTTTTTATTGTTATTAATCATTAATATCTTGCTATTTCAATCAATAACTCCACTATTATAACCTGTAGGCACTCTAAAATCACCACTCAGCCCTAGGGACTCCTGATGGTCATACTACAACAACTGTTTTGGAAAAATGCAGCTTTATTTATTTTTTACATTTTTTATTGTTATTAATCATTAATATCTTGCTATTTCAATCAATAACTCCACTATTATAACCTGTAGGCACTCTAAAATCACCACTCAGCCCTAAGGACTCCTGATGGTCATACTGCAACAGCTGTTTTGGAATAATACACCTTCATTTTTTTTTTTTTTTACATTTTCTTTTGTTATTAATTATATATATTTTGATATAACAATCAATAACTCCACTGTTTTACAGTTCAAACACTCCAAAATCACCACACACACCAAAAGGGACTCCTGATGATCATACTACAACAGCTGTTTTGGTAATATGAAACTTTTTTACTTTAAATTTTTTTATATTTAATCATCAATATCATCCGATTTTAATCAATAGCTCTATGGCTGTACAGTGCAGACATTTTTATATTTAGATTGGATGTGACACCTCGATGCACCTTTTACTTTGGCAGTTGAATTTATCCAGTACTTTTTAAAAGTATTTTTATAGTTATTTTATTTATTTGGTTGCTCAATAATTCAAATGACCCACAAAAAAGTTTGAATTGATTTGCAAAAGATGTTAAAAAACAAACAAACCAAAAAACAAATTCTATTGTCAAGTCTACTTTTCCATCATCCAAGCTAAAATGTCTCACATTTCTCTTGTGCAACAATAATCCTATGTAGTTTCATGTCAAAATCTTTTGCCTCATTATATCAAATATTTTAATAAAGAACAATAACAATTCATTGAAAGGAAAAACTATCTTTAAAGTGCCAGTGACATGAAATTCCCGAAGTCTTTTTAGTCAGACTCTAAGTGCCTCAATACTGTATGAAAGGATCGTTCCACTGTAATTCAGCCTTGTGATAGAATAGCAGGCGCTACTAGTTAGCACTACTGTTAGCACCGGCGTACAATGACCGAGGTTCGGTGGGCGGGGCCAGAAGGCACGCTTGTTACCATGTGCTTCTGTTGTCATGGTGCTCTGGTGGAGAGGAGGCGGAGTGATACGGAGATACCTGGAGACATTCGTCCGTACACTCAGCAGTAACCTGCAGACACGTTCTCCACACACTCCAGGAGATTTTCTGCCAGTTCGATCGGCACGTTCCTGCAGAAATGAAATCATCCTCAAGTTTTTCAGCGGTGAGGACGGAAAGATTGATGTTGTCCGTCGTACACCAGGTACAGAGCAGTTCTGATGCCAACGCAGATATTATCGACCGGAAGCGCTTGGCAGAAATTGATTAACTGCGGAAGTAAAACGGAAATGTCCGTGAAACTTCTCTATAGTTCGGCGAGGGGGGGGGTAATTGGCTGCGAGAGGAGTGAAATATGCCAAACTGCCAATCAGCCCATTTGTGAATACTAACTTCACCATGTAGGCAGACACAGTCAGGGAAAAAGGAAACGCCAATCCATAATTTAATCCCTTAGGGGACATAAGCAGGCTGGGGAAACTAAAATATATGATCAGAGACCTCAAAAAATGCAAATTTCATGCCACGGGCACTTTAAAGGGATATGACTTTTGACCCAAATATTAGCCAAATATTGGCCAAATGCAGGAACAGATCCATCTCTCATTTGATCATATGACATGAAATCACAGGTTATGTGCCTGTAGTGGCCAAAACCTACATGGTATCCCCTTAAGAAACCATTTCAGAGCCACTTTAAAGGAGTGTTGTGGATGTAGGGTGTTTGTTTGTTGTACAGTCTGGACAGAAAAACGAGTTAAAATCAAGAAAAGTTGTTTGATGCTCTGTTTTAATGCATTTTTTTCCTTCTTTTCTTCTGTATGATTTTGATGTCTTGACTGATTAAAATGGAAAATAATAAACCTGAAATGAACACACTGATAAAATGAAGTCAAGTGCGGTAAATTAATTAAACACATCAACATTTTCTTAAATGTTGAACTTAATTTTAAATGAAGTTATGTATAGTGAAATGACACAGGAAATAAGTGTTGAATACGCTTACTGAAATTTATTTAATGCTTAGTGCAAAAGCCTTTGTTGGTGATTCCAGCTTCTAGACGCCTCCTGTACGGAGAAACCAGTGGAAAATGTTGCTCAGATGTGATTTTGATCCATTCTTCCACAAACTACTTTCAAATCCTCAAGGTTCTGGGTCTCTTCTCTGAACTCAGATCTTCAGCTCTTTCGGGTCGGGTGACTGACTGGTCCGTTCTAGCAGCTTTATCTTCTTCTTCTTAAAGCAGGTGAGTGTTTCTTGGCTGTGTGGTGGGACGGTCGTCTTGCTGAAAGATCCAGCCTCTTTTCATCTTCAGCAGCTGCAGATGCAGCAGATTCTGGTCCAGAATGTCTCTCTACTTTTCTCCATTCATTCTTCCTTCAATGATATGAAGTCTGTCAGTACCACATGCTGAAAAACAGCCCCCACCATGATGCTCCCACCTCCAAACTTCACTGTTGCTATGGTGTTTTTGGTGCCATTTCTCCTCCAAACATGTTGTGTCTTATGACATCAGAAGAGTTCAGTTCTGGTCTCATCTGACCAGACTATGTTTTCCAGAATGTCATGGGTTTGTCCAGATGTTGTGTTGCAAACTTCAAACCAGCATGAACCTGCTTTTTCTTCAGAAATGGAGTCTTGCGTGGTGTGCGTGCATGAAGGCCATGGCGGTTGAGTGCATTCCTTCTTGTTTTCTCTGAAACAACTGTAGCTGCTGGTTCCAGGTCTTTCTGAAGCTCTCCACGAGTGGTCCTGGGCTGTTGGAGAACCTTTCTGATGATTGTTCTGACTCCTCTGTCTGAAATCTTGTGAGGAGCATCTGGCCGTGGCCGCTTTTATGACCATGCCGTGTTCTTTCCACTTCCGGATGATGGACCCAATGGTGCTCACTGGAACTTTCAAAGTTTAGAAATGCACCTGGAACCAATGCCTTCAGTGTGTTTGCAATAAGAAGGTTGCGTAGGTCTTTAGACAGCTCTTTTGCTTTTACCCATCATGCAATGCTTCTTGTCTGACACCTTGGTGATGAGAAACCTTTTTAAAGGCATCAATCAGGACTAAACCAGCTGATATTACTTTGCACTGATAGAGGACAGGATTACTTTCTAAACACTGACAGATTCCAGCTGCTTTCTTGACTATTTGTCCCTCCATTTCTTCATGTGTTTAATACTTATTCCCTAAGGTCATTTCACTATATCACACATAATTTATGGACATAATTGTTTGGACTTCTTTGTATGTGTGTATTACTTGGGTTGTCACAGACATCTGGTGAAAACTTCACATCAATAGCTCTACTAGAAATATATTGTTGGGTGAAATTTAATCATTAAGACTGTAAGAATTAGGATTGAGAGACCAGTGTGACTGAAGTAAATGAGTTTACTCATGAGGAGCTTGCATGTTCTACAGAGACAAGATAGAAACTGAAGGAAACATAACTGAACACACAGTTAAAACCTGCTTATCTTCATAGAAGGTCATTTCAGCATAATCCAAGCTGGAACATTCTTAAATGTATCTGTCATGGGTAAGAAACTTGTCTGCACATTCAGTAATACAAGTGTGTCTTTGTGTTAGCAAGATTAGACATGCACTAATTAAATTCCAGAAATGTCTATGAAACAACAACATGATCAATCAGTAACTGATAGATGATCATATCATAATAATACAGATAATGTAATTTGGCTTTATTTTCTCCTAACATATATTTTCTGAGAAAAATGTTGATGTGTTCAATACTGTTTTTTTCCTGCTGCAAATTTCCTTTTTAAATACAGTGTTATTTGATACTTTACATCAAATTAAACTTTATTTATAAAGCACTTTTCATGCAAATGAGTCAGCCCACCCATGGCCCCAGAGGGCATCACCGCAGGGACCACCCAGATCAGGGCTGCCGGGGTCCACACCACAGCTGTAGGAAGCAGTGCAGGACCATAATGTACATGTACATGTAACCTGCTGACAGTACAAACATCCTGTCTGACACGTCCAGTACTTTCTACATAAACAGAGTAGAAAATATTCCTCTTCATCCAGTAAAACACATCTGAATGAAGCCAGAATGACGTCACCATATCTTTCTGAGTCAAACCCGAGCAAGCCTCGGTTTATATTTACCAGGTTGAAGAGACACCATGTTGGTTTTAAATCAGTATAAATTACAACCTCGTTTAAGTAACAACACTGCAACATGAAAAAGTACAAAAATAAAATCTCATGGAATCACAATAGGATGGAGTATTCGTCTTTTGTAGAATAGAGTATAAAGAGTGATGATCCCCCCAGAACCTGGACCTTGATGGGTCCAATGGAGGGACAGCTGCAAATGTTGATTTTAAATCTTGTCCGTATGAACTCTGTTTTAGCCATTCTATGCTGTATTTCCATCATGTTTACAAATGATTTAATTATTTTTTGATATTCTCTGGTTTTCTGATCATATAGAGCTCATAGAGGACAAGATTGTTACTGTCTGACACTGTAAAGTCATTAGTATTTATCAACTAAGGTTATCAGTATGTGTTATTGTAGTTAAATTATCTATGCTGTTAAATCTAAAAAAAAAAGAAGAAGAAGAAGAAAAAATACTAAATAAGCAGCCAAACAAACACCCACTATCACAGTGAGATGATGAAGAAAGCAGAACAGCTGACAGTTTGTCATCATCAGTCATAGGTTGTGAGATAGACCTGGCCTCCTCCGTTCGCCCTCGGTTCAGATCAGCCTGAGACCCGGTGGAGATGAAGACTCTGCAGGGCTCCACGCTGCTGCTTCTGCTGCTGACTGCAGGCTGCGGGGACACATACAAACCTGTCATCTATGTCCACGGCCTCTTTTCTGGATCCGAACAATTCCTCCCGATGGCTCAGTTCATTAGCAAGGTAACACGCATTCTCATGTTACACACTGAGGAATAAAAACAGTAAAACTCTGAAGGCACATGCCTGCAAGATGGGAATTTTCAACAGTTTTTTGGTTCTCTTGTGAGAACACATTTAAAAGGTACAGTGTGTAAGAAATACTGACATCTAGTGGTAAAGATGGGTATTCGAAAGAAAAGATGTTTTCCTTTAAATGACTTCATATTAGGGATGGGAGATACCAAAATTTATACTTCCTTGCAAGATGAAAAAGACTGAAATAATTATAGTGAGCTTTATGGTTTATTTAATTATGAATGTGAGTTTTGTCACCAGCCTCTTTATTTCTTGCAAGTCTGAAATAAATTTGAATATGAAAAAAAAAAAATTTAAATGCTGAAAAATTTTCATGCCAAAACAAAACCGGTAGTTTCTAGTACTTTTTCATTAATATCAATATTAATGCCTACACTCTTGGTCCCTTTAAAGAAAATCAGATGATTGCTTGCATTAATATCTTGAATTCAAGTGCAATATTAAATATAAGTAAAAAGGAGAACAGAAGTACTTGAAAAAATGCTTTCAAAGCAATAGTTATATTGATGAGTAAATTAAACAAAAATAAGATTAAAAACTTGTTTTAAAATGATCAAATAACTTAAGTACAGGTTAAGATTATTTAAATTTATTCAGTAGAAAATGTTCAAATATAAAATGTAATAGTAATGTTAAAAAATTGATCAAACATAGTGTTCAATAACCTGCATTAAAGTGTAGCAAGGGTGAAGCTGAGGATAAGCCGGGTTGAGGCTCCCCCACCTGCACCCGTAAGCACAACCCTTGGGCAGAGCACTTCGGCAGACCAGAGCAAAACAGGACAACTTAATTCACAAAAAGGTTTATCGTCTCCTGTTCTTATAAAAGGAAGGCAACGGACTGTTGCCAATAGTGACTGCAAAGCCTACTAGAAATCACCCTACAAACACATCAAAAAGAAAAACACATCATGCAGTAACACTACAAACCAACTGAACACATATGGATCAGCGCGAGCCTACGTCACAACCCGGAACTCATGTGACCACGAAGCTGGTCCCGGTGAAAACATGCTTCGTATTTGAACGGCGTCTGATGGACTATGAGCCTCAAAAACTGTTTTTGCACCCTTTTTAATTTTTTTTCTCCGCCGGTCTGTCTTTGAAATATTATAGAAATGACGTCCAGTTATACTGAAAGTCTTACTGCCGACGCTAGAAGAAGATACGAAGCTAAACTCGTATCTGTTGGATAAGTGATGCCATCTTCTGCTGCTACAGCCTGGTTAGACGAACCTACCTGCAGTGTTGTATAAAGTACCCAAAAGCCATACTTGAGTAAAAGTAAAAGTACCTTACTGGAAAATGACTCAAGTAAAAGTGTGCCTGCTAGAATATAACTTGAGTAAAAGTAAAAAAGTAGCTAGTATTTACTGTACTTAAGTATCAAAAGTAAAAAGTACTGTTATTAAAATGCAATCAGAAATTTGAGTTTAACATTTTTATTTCTGTTTAATTTAGTTTTTAAGTTTTAATTTGCAAAGTGTAAAGGAGTTTCAGTACCTCCTTACATAAACCAACCATATAGAAAAATACACACAAACACATCCTTACAGACCTGCATGCCTACCAACATTCATACCCACGTGCATTCAATATAAAATCATTCCTAATAAACTCTTGGTGCTTGGAGGTGATGCAAACAAACAAAGAACTTGACTGGTTGAACTTTAACATGACTGCAGTGCGACAGCTCATGAACTGTCCATCCAGTCATTACTGAACCCAGAAAAACTTTTTGTTCAACCTCAAAACAAGTTGTTTCTCAAAATGGTGAGAACTCAGTCTGATTCTTCTTGGACTGAAGACCAGACCAGCGATGCTGAACAGTCTTTCACCTGCTGCTCAGGCAGGTAAAGGTGTGTTTAGCTTCAGAGACATGGCTGCACACGGCTGCTACTAGTGGCTGCTAGTCCCATTACAACAAAACAAAGATTGTTCATTGGCTATTATGTTCTATGTTATTTTGTAACGAGTAACTAAGATGCTCAGGTAAATGTAATGGAGTAAAAGTATTGATTTGTCTCGGAAAATGTAGTGAAGTAAAAGTAAAAGTCATCAGAAATAGAAATAGTAAAGTACAAATATAAAAAAAATACTACTAAGTAAAGTAACGAAGTATTTTTACTTCGTTACTATACAACACTGCCTACCTGTACATAACAGCCTGATGATCAGTTTCCCGATCTCATGATGTATTTGGTTTCATCAGGTAAGCCCCGTGTTCAAGCCATTTATTTTTTATAGAATATAAATTTTCCCCTTTTTAAGAAATGGTGGTATTTCTTTGATGTACTTCTCAGGAGTTTACTCTCATTGATAAAGCTATAAATTACCGGCAGTCTCATCTGTATGTAACTGGTTATGACTGTGCATGTTTATAACGCTGCAAATGCCTTTCTGCCACTTTTTATGCTTTTATTCTTATGTGGGAACATTGATGGCAGTAATATGCCCACCGAGCATTTTTGGTCAAAAGACGTCTATTAGACGTCTCGGCTAAAATCGGTCTACCAGCGGTCTAAAAGTGAAAGTTTTTTAGTCGTCTAAGTTTAGACTAGACGTCTGATAGACGTCTAAAAGACGGCTACGTTTATACGCCTCGTCTGTTCTTAGACGTATATTAGCCGTTATTTAAACGGCTATTTATAGACGTCTAAATTTAGACGTTTGCCATACGTTTATTTTTATACCAAAACTATACGGCTCGTCTAATCTTAGACGTTTAAATGACTGCTAATGAACGTCTATTTATAGTCTAAATTAGACGTTTGCCATACTTTACTTTTATACCAAATTTAAACACTATTAAATCCAGCCATTACAATCTTTATTTACAACAACCTAGGTATAGTAAAGGAAATTAAAGTTGTTAAAATCAATGTTAAATTAAGTGGACCAAATTTAACCTGTGATCTTTACTTTGATGTAGTTCCAGGATGTTATGAAAATTATTTACATCATGGGTTTTTTTTTTCAGATCCTTAAAATCAAACACTTCATTCTTATTTTTCCACTTATATAAAACAATATACAACCATTTTAATTTTTATTTTAAACAACATTCAAAAAAAAAAAAACAAAAACAAATTATCAAAACAAAAAAATTTCAAAAGAAAAACACAAAAAAAACAAACACAAAAAAAAAAAAAATTTAAAAACCAAAAAACACAAATAACACCACCCGCCCCACCCCCACCACCTTCCACCTTATAATTAGGCCAACCTACACTCACAAACCTCTCTAACGCCACACCAAAAAAAAAAAAAAAATCAAGGGCCAACAACCTATAATACAAATTATCAAAAAAGCCAAACACCAACACACACACACTTTTAACAAAAAATAAAAAAAAAAAAAAAATATTTACAAATTAACCAACAAAACACACCATAACAACCGCCACCATAATTGCAAAAAACAAACACTAACAAAACAACCCTCTCCATGGCCCCCCACTACACACATCAATATCATTAAGAGACAACAAAAAAAAAAAAAAAAAAACAAAAATCACCAGCCTCAGCGCAAACCCAGGGGCACAAAACACAACCACACCACATTTTATTTTCTCACAATTTTCGAAAAAGACAAACAAACACAAATATACCAAACAAATACTAACAAAACAAAAAACACCAACCACATATAATCACCACTCACCCACATCTCCACAACAAACACCACACAAAACAACACAAAAACAAAAAAAAAAACAACAAACCACAGAAAAAAGGAAGACAAGCAGATTAACGGAGAGAAAAGAAACAAAAAAAAACAAAAAGCAAAAAAACATTACAAAAACAAAACCACACCACAACTCTTGTATCTCCCAGCGGATTCCATCATGGCTCGGTAAACACGATACCTTCGCTACAGCCACAATCCCCTGGGTAGGGGGGCCAAAAAGACATGCTCCCTTCTAGCGACTATCCCTTTCCATTTTTGTACTGAGAGGAATATTCCTATAAAAGACCAAACACTGCCTACTTACGGTCTCCACCTCTTCCCCCACGGCGGACTCATAAACTCAGGAAGGCACTCGCCCCCCACAGGGGACGGGGAACAGGCGGGACTCATTCAATGCCATCGGCGCAACCTTCTATTTCCACGACAGCACCTTCTAAACGTCCACTGCCTACTCCACCTTGGGGCTGCCACAACGTATTTCCCTCTCCCACATCCTCCAAAAGGGAGCACGGGGAAAAGGAACCAATTTATACCTTAGCTCTTTCAGCGGGCATTCGGCAAACTCCTCTTATCTTTTCTCCTCCTTTAAAGTTGACCACACAAAACATGCGCCTCTACAGCAAAAAACGCCAACAAAAAACCCAAACCAGGCAATGAACACTAGGCAACATTTATAACCCCATCCTCTACGTCACCACTTTTAGGGGCCACACCACACCTACCAAAAGGGTCCTTCTCCCTAAGAGCCCATGGGGATTTGGCTCCCATTCTCAACAAACAACCAATACAGCCTACCAAAACCAACAACAATCAGCAAAACTCGGCCTACCCTACCGCAAAAAAAGCCAATTGGATCCACACAAGGGCAAACCAAGGTTTATTTGTCTTATCTCCCTCCTACTCTATCACCTCTACACAACAAAGGAAAACACACAACCCTTTCCATTCTCAAAGCAAAACCTCTAAACCAACATAGATCGCCCCTTTGAGGGCTCATTTTTTAACAACACACAACGCCAACAGGGTCAACAGACCAAACCCCCATTCTACTCTTGGAGAGGGGGAAAACGCCACACCCAAAAAACCCTCCACAAGAACCAGGGGCCCACACCGGCTTTTCACCACATATCTCCAATCACTGCTATCAACCAAACTCCACACTAACCAGCCAAACCTCAACAAAACCAAACCCAACCACAAAAACTAAAAAACACACAAACACACAAGCCCCCACCGCCCAAACAGCGAGCACGCACCCACAATCCCATATCCACTACCAACCCCCGCAAAAATAGCCCACCCCAACAAACCAACCACACACAGGAGGAGCCACCCCCACCATCAACCCATATTTTCCAGCCCACACCCAAAAAAACCAGCAATGGAAGCCAACACCTTACACATTCTACCGAACAAGTTGTTTATAACCCAATTGCAAACACAATCCAACTACCCGCCCAAGTCTTTCTTTCTTACCAATTACACTCAACTGCACTTAATGCAACAACAATACCCACCCACTATTTCAATAAACACTCCTAAATTGCCATCTGGCGGCAGGACGAAACATATCAACAAAAAAAACAAACATACCACACATCCTCATTCCCATCACTCCCTGGCAAAATCCACACAAGCACAAGGCCAGGGCACTCCTCAAAAAATGAGCCACCTTTCGCTCATTCCCAAACAAGGTTGTCTTCTCACTACTTAACATTCCTTTATTCTCCACCATGCCACATGCCAAACACAGACAACAACAATAGCCCAAAGGCCAAAAGCACAAACCACCGCAAACACACCCCCATCCCACAAAACCACCACAACAACCTACACAAACACCAAAATCCGAAAACTCCAACCTCCAACCTCCCCCAACCACCCATCCCTCCCCCACCCCCTTCCATTTCTCCCCCTATCCTTACCCCTCATTTCACAGTACAACCCCAACCACCACCAACCAGGCGAAAACACAAACACACCACCAAACCCCCCCACCCACCCTCCCCCCAACCACCCAATAAAAGACCCAAAACCCACAGGAAACCCAACACACCTCACAAACAAATCTCAACACACAACAAAACCTTTCTCAGAAACAAACCACACCACCACTCTCCACTCCCCGCCCCCTTCAACCACACCCCACAACAGACCCCCCAGCACACAATCACACAACACTTACAACTTACACTTCACCAACCACCCTCCTCAAAATATTCCTAACCCATACATTACAAGCTTCAAAGACAACACACGCTACCACCTTCCAACATCTTTTTCTCCTTAACCATTTTTTATTCATTACAACTCTCCATTTAAATGCACCAAACACACCATTTCCCCTTTCCTCTACCTCCCCCCAAAAGCAGCAATATCTTCCCCCTTCTTTCCCACCAACACCACCCAACACTACTCCTCTCCTTCAACCACACAAAACACAAAAACACAACCCGCAACGACAAATACACACTCCAAACACTAACAACAAACAGAACACAGCACTCTGCACCCTCTCCTCCAAACCAACAACCAACCAAACCTCCCAACACAAATTCAAAACCTCACCATCTCCCCAACAACTTAAACAAAATTTATCTCTTTAAACTAAATACCAAACTTCTCTCCACCCACACACATACAAACAACCACACGAAGCCACAAATATTTTACATTTCTCCACTCCAACCACAACAACAAATCAACATTATACTAAAAAGAAGAAGGCCTTCAACACAAAACTATCCCACCACTCTCACACAAACGAGAACCACATACTACCCACCCAAAACCTCCAAAAGATTAAAACAACACCCTCAGGACACCAACTCACCTAAAAAACCCCCAACTCCTATACAACAACAAAGCACCAAACCAGGGAAGGAGGGCAAAGAAAACAACTAAACAGAAGGCCAAAAAACACAAAAGGAAACAAAACACTTAACTACTCAAACCTAACCTATCACTACCTTTACCCACAACTCTTATTTCAACACAGCAAGACAAAGAAAAATCAACAACAACCCAACAAAGGTACATCAAAAATCCAAAAGACCACAAAACATATAAAGGCTGATACATCAACAAGCAACCTACCACAACATTTCACTCTCTAATCACCTTCAAACTCTCTCATACTTCAACTCTACCAATAACTCTCTACCATTCCTTTAAATCCGCCACCTCACTCCTCAATAAAGCATCTCTAACTTTCTCACATCTCAACTAATGTTGCTGGATACCAACAGTCATCTTAGTCTTGGGTACCTTGCACCTCTCTCGGGCTCCTCTTCTTCATCTTCACAGGAACCATCTCCACCTAGTTCTTCCCTCAAGACCAAAAAACTACTCACTTCACACTGCATCGCTCATTGGTGGCACATTAAACACATCCACAGTCCACCATTTTATTTTCTCAACACTAATTTTCTAAAAAACAAACAAACACAATATATCACTTCAAACATCAAAACTTAATCTAATAGAACAAAGTGAATACACTCAACCTACATTATCAATGCATCCACCACTCCAAACATCTCCATGCAAACAAACACCACTACATATAACATACACCGTACACAAAACAAACATATTTAAAAGATAAATCAACAGTCATTCAAAACCACATTTCCTTTCTTCAACAACCACGTCCTTTTTACAATGTTTGGAGGAAAAAAGGGACGAGCAGCTGCAGGGTTGGTTATGAACTTCCTGGCGGTCAATCAGCAACAGGAAGTGATTGTTGTAAAGTCAAATGAAGGGAAAAACATAGTTTTAACATAAACAGAAACTCATATAACCTGTATTACACTACCACATTTAAACATCCACTGTTTCGCCTCCTTCATGCAGATATAAATTAAACTTTTTTGTTATCATACCTGTCCATGTTGGTGCACGTCTTCACATCCTCCCCCTACATAGTCAGCTCTCAATCTTATAATACAAATTATCAACATGTCAATGTGCCTACATTAAAAGAAAGAAATGTAAAAAAATAACCACAAACTTCCCGCAGCCACATCCGTGCAACACTATAACTAACTTTTAAGCCTTTTCTTCCAAATCATTAAAAAAAAAAACATAAAACAACTCACAGCATTTAACTCAGCTCTAGGTAGCGCAGCAACAACAGCTCA
Organism: Atherinomorus stipes; assembly: GCA_023101725.1. Taxonomy (NCBI): domain Eukaryota; kingdom Metazoa; phylum Chordata; class Actinopteri; order Atheriniformes; family Atherinidae; genus Atherinomorus; species Atherinomorus stipes. Next base: position 75,105 of record JALJCO010001977.1, on the reverse strand, counting down.
GCCCTTAGCTGTTCATTAATCCAAAAACGCGACAAAACAACATATCAACAACGCATCCTTACACCACCTTACACTCTTCTTTCTTTATAGTCTAGTCCGTCCTTTACCCCTAATTTCTCGTTTTCACGCTCTCGCATCAGCCCCGAGTCCCTAGCTTCCACGTGCTCCCCCATGAGACAAAAAACGCCTCCTTATCTCATCTTTTACACTTCTCCCATCACTCCAAAATTTATCTTTGTCTTCACACAACAAACCTATTTATTCTTTCTGCACACAAACTTTATCACTCTTATTTATCTATAAAGTAAACAATTCTAAACTATTTGTCAATCTTCTTAAAATAAAAAAACTTACTCAATAAAACGTCATCAACGTTATTAAACGTCAAAATCAAACTAATTTAAACTGTATAATGTCATTAAAATGATTTCGTCAGATTGCCTTACAGTTAATTTACAGATTTTTCTATAGTATGTTCAATTCCGTCTGTTTAAAAACGCTAGTCTTATTTAGACATCCAAATCAAGGCAAATGACTTTACTATATTATCGTAGCCATTCCCATTTAAGCATTTCGCGTTTTTTTTTCAGTTTCGTTTTCGTTTTAATTCTTCAATTTGTCTACATGCTGCGTCTATATAAATTAAACTCTCTTAGCTTTGTTTTATTCCTTTGCCCATTTATCACCAGTTTTTCAGATTTAACTTATGCTTAGCTACGGGTAAATATACCTAGCGGCATTCGTCTAACCTCCACGCTCGCTTCTCATGTGGATGAACGTGATCGTTAACAGTCCTGAGGAGACGGGAACAGCGGGCGGCGCTGTGATTCTGTACATCCACTGATTTAATGGTGTTTTCTATCATCTGTACAAAAACAACTACAGGGTTTAAAAAGTGAGACCACATTATATGCTTTTTTATCAGTCACAAAGTGATCCGAACATATTGTTAGATGTTTCCATGGTTTCCAGCGTAAACTGTCAGCATTTATGGGCTTGATAGCAGCTAGCCACTTAGCATGTTGTTCGGGACTTTTTCTGTTGTTTTGGGAACTGGAACAAACATATTCTCTTGTCCGTGTGATAGATATGTTTATGGCAGCCATACACAGCGGGACTTCTCGGTATTTCCAAAGTAGAATAAACGAAGATTGACGAGTAATGAAGCAGGTAATTCAGTGGCTCCCCTATGCAACGAAGCCATGTTTTCACCTGTTACCTAACCGGATGTGACGAATTTGGCGAAAATTCACGGATGCTCGCGGTGATCCATAGCCTGCAGTCACCAGGCCACAGCCGTCCTCCGGTCCAACAGGAGACACTACAGGCGAGAGACAGAGTTAAAAACAACTTACAAAAGAGGTAAAAAAATAAATCTCCATCAGTACCATAAAAACCGTCCACGCAATAGAACCATTCCAAGAGGGATCAGGGTGAGTGACTGAACTACTGCACTTTAACCTCTCACATATATTAATCGAGCATCCAACCTTAACAGCATAACTCTAACATCAGTTAATACATTACCAGTCCATCGACTTACCATCCTGGTCACTCTCAGATTGGCTCAGACGTAGAAGTGAACCAGTCTTTTATAGTGATGCTCCATTGATCACCAATTGCCCACATCTGTGAGCTGCATTCAAACTCCATGACAGGTCCAAGTCACCAGGGGGCATGGTTGGCTCCATCACCAGCCTTACAAAAGTACTGAAAGATACCAAAACATCATCATCATCACTAACAGTAGCAGCATCATCATTACATCTGATGGTGATAATAGGCTCGTTCGGATTGACTGCGTCTGTCTACCGTCTGACTTCATGGTCAGACGAGAGCTGCGTGAGTCTCGGGGGCGGACCATAAACGCAGCGCATCTCAGCTGGACAAGTTCGCCAACGTGAAGACTGCAATAACGGAGGATCTTGCGGCATTTGCCTTTATTGAGCTCAAAGTTACTGAACGCTGTGCAGATGTGATCAAGTCTAATTTCAGAGTAATGAAACAGCGTGTTGTTGACGCTGATTGCATGAACTTGTACTGGACTGTAGTAGACAGAATGTTGTTTACCTGTTAAGGTGAAACACAGAGGACAGTAATCTGGTAAATGTCCTGGCTCAAATATGAAAACCATAAATGCTTTGCCTTGAAGAATAAATTTAAAACAAATAAAGAAATAGAAACTTATTTTTTCTATATGGGGCTGGAAATAAATTTATATATTATATATTTTTTATTTTATTTTTATTAAGGATTTGGGTAGCATACTCATGGATAACATAAGGGGGAGCATGTGGAAAGGTGGATACACACCAATAAGTCCATCAAATCCAAATTCTGAAGAGGATTTGTGAAAGTTTTGGTATAACTTATTAAGCTTTATATTTATCTGAGTAGAATAACTTGTGGCTGCAACACGTTTGTGTTTCCTCTGTTGCTGCAGTCAGATATCAGCCTGTCCAGATATCAGTCTGTCCAGATATCAGCCTGTCCAGATATCAGCCTGTCCAGATATCAGTCTGTCCAGATATCAGCCTGTCCAGATATCAGCCTGTCCAGATATCAGCCTGTCCAGATATCAGTCTGTCCAGGTTTGTGAACATCAGCCTAACTACAGTATGAAACACCAAGGCTGATTTTGTAGCCTGTTTAAAACACCTAAATGGATTTATTACTGGGGGACAGTCCCGTCCAACAATCGGAGCTTGCGTCAGTGAGAGGTGAAACCAATCAGGACCAGGTTCCGGCGGCGGTGGAGGCAGGTCCAAAAGCTGCAGTTGCTGAGGAGTAACTGCACGCTCCGACTGCAGACGGACGGCTCCCGCGATGTTTGATGATCATGTGGTCTGGTCACGTTTTCCGGTGCAGTTCAGGCGCAGTCTGAAGTCGGACAAAGTTTCTAACCAGCATGCAACATTCCAGGACCACAATCCCTCACTTCCAGCCGAGTTGCGCTGCAGATAGCCAAAGTCGAACGAGCCTAATGATGCCATCATGTGATACAAAATCTAGAATCTGATAGGCTACCACCATCATGTGACACAGAAGCTAGAATCTGATAGGCTACCACCATCATGTGACACAGAAGCTAGAATCTGATAGGCTACCACCATCATGTGATACAGAAGCTAGAATCTGATAGGCTACCACCATCATGTGATACAGAAGCTAGAATCTGATAGGCTACCACCATCATGTGATACAGATATATATTAAATTTTTCTGCCATTGACCTTTGATTTTTTTTTACACACTGCACCTTTAACTATTTCAAAGACAGATACAATATTGATTTAACACTGTCATGAACTTAGCACAAACGCTTGTTTGTAGTTGGAGCGATGGACATTTATTTTAATGTATTAGTAGACAAGTGCAGATTTACATTTAGTCAATTGTTTCATTCAAAAACTTTTTTCCGTCCTGCTTCCCTGTTTTCATTTACATCCAGGTGCATCCAGAGACTCAGGTGGTGGCCATTGATGATTTTAAGCAAACAGCCAGCTTTGTACCGATGTGGAAGCAGGTCACAATCTATAGGAGGATAATCAAGAGGCTGATGCAGATGTACCCTGATGGTGTCCATCTTATCTGCTATTCACAAGGTAATCAAAAGGGGTGGAGAATTTGAAAAAAAAAAAATCAAGATTCTGTGTTTTGCTTGAAGGAAATGTTTTCCCTCAAATATTTAGTAACAAGACATTGTCTGTTTCTGGAAAAATGTAAATACAAGGCAGAGAATAGCGGACAACTTGGTCTGGTGTTAAAAAACAAACAAACTTAAAATCACAAAAATCGGCGGCATCGGAGAATCACAAATTAAATCAAACTGCCAAAAATTTGTCAATGAATCTAATCGGGGAAGAAGCATATTGTCCCAGTCCTAGTAATCGGCAACAAACATCAAAAACATCAAAGAGTCAAATCCAGTTTAAACACATCTCCTGAGTTTGGAACAAAATTAAAGTATACGCAAAGTAGGGACATGAAACAGTAAACCAACCTAACTTTATTTACTAGACTGAGTCCTGGTCTTATAAATAATTATTTACCAAATGTGAAAAATATCAGCATATAAAAGAAAAACGTATTGACTTTTTATGTTTTTATGGCAAGAGCGCCGCTATGTTGCAGTTCTCTCAGCTGTGACGTCACCGGGTTGGTTAGCACTCTGACTGAGGAGAGAGGACGTGAAGCCAGTGCTGGTCTGGGAGGGGCGGGTTGGCAGCACCTGTAGGTGGGGCTGCAGTCCAGAGATGCCGGAAGCTGTCTGCTATGCGTGATTGGTCCACAAGTGTAGCCCTAATTTATCTGGAATCTGCCTATATGTACATGGCCTCATCTTCCTAGTCTTCCTCCTCCCCACACATCCTCATCCCATCTTCCTGGATGCTGGCTAGGGCTGCACGATTCTGGTAAAAAATGTGAATCGTGATTTTTTTGCTTAAAATCAAGATCACGATTCTCTAAAACGATTTTTTTTCCCTAAAAGTATTTATTGCACAAATAAACTTTAACAAAACAAACAAAACAACCTATTCAAAAGGTAATTCAAAATAAAGCATGTGTTTGCACAAGAGCTTTGTTGGAACATGTCTTTGGCAGATGCATAGTTGTAGTTCTTTAACATTGGTTAGGGAGTGGGGAGGCAACGCCAGTGTTGCATTTGAGGGCGCTTGAAAAAATCTGGGAAGAATGGAATCTTATTTGTGATAAGCTCATGATTAAAAATGTTTCAGAATTGTTGTGGGTAGAATTGAGATTGCATGTATGTGTGAATTGAGATCACGATTTTTTAACGATTAATTGTGCAGCCCTAATGCTGGCCTTCCATTTCTGAACCCCAGTACTGTAGAAAAGCTTCATGTCTTGCTTGGTTCATATATGCTTACCAGATGAGGGTTGATGGGACTGGAAAATTGTCTCATCATTGGTTACAACTAACACTTCACCCATCTTCTAATCAATGAAAAGGATCAGCTGTGACCAAATGTTCAATTTAGGACACATTCCAGGATGAGAATTATAAATAAACTGCATGTAGAACATCTGCTGGACAGATTCTAAAAACTAGATTTTCTCTTTTGCTTTTCATGACTCAAGCAATGAAATGAAGATGATTAGTTTTGTGGGGGCGGGCTATCCTGCTGTTGTTAGTATCTAGTTTTGACTGCGGGACCAAAGCAAATGATAAAGTCATGAAATAACAGAACTGTATGTGCATGTCCAAAAGCATTTGCAATTTGATCAATGCAATGAGAAATGATACTTTGATGTGCACTAGGGATGTGCATTTCAGGCAAAAATACTATTCAATAATCATGGGGTACTCATCGATTAATTTCGAGTATTCGCCCCCCCCCCCCCCCACGCCCACACCTGCTGCTGCGGAAACAGAGATCTGAGATTTTTCAGAGCTGTCTTTTAATTTTGACAGTAGTTATTATTGAATGCATTCTGCATCGTTTCTGTTTAAAAAAACCTTCTGGTATCTTTGTATCCAGCTGTATTTGTCAGTGTATGAAGGAAGCTCCGCCCCCTGCTCTTATTTTGTTACAGACAGGAAATAGAGCCGACAAACAAGTTTGTTCCACCTTGCTAACAAACAGTTAGCTAATTAGTAGGGATGCACCGATTGTGAAAGTCTTGGCCGATACCGATGTTTAACATAACAACTTGGCCGATGGCCGATGTTTTCCAATTTTATTTATTACTTCCTTTGTGCCACAGAAATTTACAAGTCTTTCAGCTCCTCATCAGTTTGTCCTTGAATGAGCACAAATTCAATCAGACCAATTTATAAAACAGAAACAACCTTTAATGTCACTTTGTGGTTGACATTAGTTATAACAAGCTCTTTTCTGAAAACTTTTCATAAACCTGGGACTGATAATCACTAAAAAGAATGCTTCAGTATATTGCCCAACAAAATAGAGTGGTTTTAGCCCAATAAACAAAAACATACTCAATGAGAAGATTATTTTTATGGCCAAATAAAAAATATTTGTGGAGCATGTACTGCAAACTGCATAACGCTGATCTTTTTCTGAAAGTGTAAAATATTGCCACACGACCGCCGCCATCTTCGTTTATCTACTGAGGAAAGTGCGCGGATGCCTTCTACCAGTATCTCCCCCACCCGCCCAAAAAAGAGGGGGAAAAAGAGTTTTTCTTGGGCACAGTGTTGATGACACATGTAAATCATTATATATATATATATATATATATATATATATATATATATATATATATATGGCTATATAATAATCGGCCACTGCCATCGGCGAAACATCGGCCGATACCGATGTCCAGCCGATGCATCGGTGCATCCCTACTAATTAGCTTCTCCACTCCGAAGCTACTGTCGTGCCGTCTTTACTTCTAGTGTGTAGTGGAGGGTTACCTGCCTTCCAATGGACAGATAGAAACCCCACGTGGATTTCTATTTGCAATGTTACGTAGAAGTTCAAGGCTATTCCCGATTTGCTCTTTTCTTCGTATTGTTTCTCTGATGAGAAAGCACAGCCGACTGGGGGGAACGCAACGCTAGCAAGTCAGCATGTGTAAGTAAACAAGGGGAAACCCTCCATATTTCAGAAGGAGCAAGTTAAACGGGTTTTCAGTGGAAGGAGGCATTTAAAATCTTTAACAAAAAGAAAATTTGGAGGTATGTTGGTGTGAAACAATTCATTAATTTGATTTTTATCTTTCAGTTAACACTGCAGGCATTAACCTAATATTTTTTTTATTTGTTTCTCTTTTTTTCAAATGTCAAACATTTTGAATTCCAAATGAAAAACCTTCACTGAATAAATAAATTGCAAATAACAAAAATAGGCTCATAACGAAGTACAAAGTTATATCCATGTAAACGGAAAGTAAAAGTTAGAAAGTGTGCAGCAAAATGGCGATGAACAGGAGGTGCACTCCTCCTCGTTAACAATAAAGCCGACAGGAGAATCTCCTCTGGATGGAGGAGTGGAGGTGGAGGGGATGATCAGAACATCACAGTCATGATCATTCTACAACTTGCTGGAATGGTTCAGCATCTCCTCCTGACATCTCCTCTTGGCATCTCCACAGTTCAGGAGCCTCTTCACGTGCGCGCTCAACAGCTGATGCAGCGAGACGGTGATCCAGTTCAGGTCAAAGATTAAAGCGCTGCTTTAGGGAGTCTGATATCAGCCGCAGGCTTCATGATTCAGGGAATCATGGTTCTTAAAAATGCGTTCTTTCCTGATACAATCTGAATGATCCTCCAGCAGCACCAGCGCATCCATCTGGAGCTTTACGCATTACGCACAGGACATGATGTTCATGTGTTTATGTTTATGACTGTTTCCACCTTCACAGACTGATGTTGTAAATCAGTTGAAGAAACTACAAGATGATGATGATGATGTGACAGTTGAGGGTCCTTCATCATGTCTCTGGCTACTTGGTCATGGAGACATCTCTGGCTGACTGCGACTCACCGGCAGACTGCAGTTTAAACCCGCCTGTCTGGCGCATTTTGCCTTATACCAAACTTATAGTAACAGAATTATTTGGCTGCTAACAGACCTGGAACATGAATTATTTATTATTATCATATAACAAATGAATATTGTGTAAGAATCAAACGTTCAGCCTCCTCCTACTGCAGGATGGTCTGATCTTTGCTTGGTAACCACATGTTGAGACTATGACTTAGAGACTCACAGTCGAAGCTCAGTCCTGGAAACGAATCGGGACGATTTGGGGACACACCTAATATTATTTTTAAGTAGGCCTCCCGTCAATGCTTGCAGGGGCCACCAGGGGGGGCTGCAGCCCCCCGCCGCCGCCATTGTAGAAGGCATTTGAGAAATGCGACGGTTATATTTCATCTTAATGCTGCCAACATAAGTGCTTCTCCCCCGCGGGATCGCACTCAAGTTAAATAAATCAAATGGCTGTGATGAAAGTACAGAGCTGGATTCAAACATCAGTCTCTGAGGTGGGAGGCAGGTGTGCAAACCATCGACCAAACAGGCATCTATGCACAAGACCACCTGGAATCATACTGGCAGGATCCTAGACTGTCATGCCATTATTAAGCAGTTCTACCCTGTAACGTCATTGTGATTGTAAAGGACAGCATTTAAACTTCCACGCCGTCTTTCTTTCTTTTCTTTTTCTGTTTTTTTGTGGCAGCAGTTCAAACTCACCATATGAGGCTTTAGAAGTTATGGTTCCATTCAATGGCGAACGCAGCCCCGCCCTCGCGTCTACGTTGCCATGGTGACTCGTCGAATCGGTGCTCCATTGATGCTGGCTTTTTGTCATGGTAGAACGTGTGTAAAACCCCTGATTTACTTACCCTGAGTTGATTAAACCAACTCAAATCAGCTGTTCTGGGACCGAAAACTCAGAGTTTCGTATCTCCGAGTAGATTAACTCAGAGTTCAGGGTTACACTCAGAGTTTGTTGAACCTGCTTCATGTAACGGACCCCTGTTCTGCTGCCTTCTCTGTCATGGCTCACTTGTGAAATAAAATAAAGAACTAAATAAAGATCAACTGATTATGGACTTATGAGTTATATCTTGTTTCTTTTTTCCTTTTTTTCAAAGGTGCACTAATTTGTCGAGCAGTTCTCTCCACCCTTCCAGATCACAACGTGCACACTTTCATTGCGCTGGCTGGACCACTGGCTGGATTGTATAGGGGTCAGAGAGCTTTGATCCTTCAAAGGGTTTTAGATCATGTTTCCCCCACATAACAGAATATACTTGGTATAACTTAAAACATGGTCTCACTTCACAGACCCACCATTCTTGAAGCAGGTACCTCCTGGAGTTTTGGTGAAGACGGCGAATTTTATTTGCCCCAAAAAAGACGGACAGAAAGTGTCTGTATGCAACTACTGGAACGGTAAAAAGAAAAACCACATAGGAAGTTATCTGTGTAGAGTGTGTTCATCACATCCAGCCACAGCTTTATGTTTCCTCTGCAGATCCTTTTCATAGATCCAGCTATCTGAGGAACAACAACTTTCTCCCACAAGTTAATGGTGAGACAACTCACAGCAAGAAAAAAGGTAATGGGTTATTATTATTATTATTATTATTATTATTATTATAAAATGGTGAAACAACAGTCTCCGCTTTACGTCACCAGTCTGGAAGGAAAACTTCTTGCGCATCAAGAAGCTGGTGCTGATTGGAGGATCGGATGATGGTGTCATCACTCCATGGCAGTCCAGGTTTCATTTTACAAATATTTTCTCTCATTTAAATGTGAATAATAAGCTGGTAGTAATAAATACCTTGTGCTATGCCTGTCACATTTTGTTTCTTGATTTTTGATCTTAGAGTGACTTCTGTGATTGAATTTTAGGTGTGAAGGGTTTTCCTGGCCTTCATATTCATGCAGTACAGTATGTCGTTTAAAATCCAGTCCCGGGGCGGTGATTAGCTCAGTTGGTTGAGCAGCCGCCCCATGAACAGAGGCTACAGCTCCTCAGTGCAGTCAGCCCCGGTTCGATTCCCGGTCCAGGTCCCTTTGCTGCATGTCTCTCCCCACTCTCTCTGCCCCTTTCCTGTCGCTATACATTGCAATATAAAGGCCACTAGAGCCCAAAAATCCTTAAAAAAAAAATCCAGTCCCATCAAATCCACTTCATTCATAAAGCACATTTAATGCCAGGCTTACATCAGAGGACTTTTCAAAGATTTAGATAAGACTCCTGGAAGATCACTATCTCACACTAGCTCACATCTAAAGACAGTTTTTAGTCTTAGCCAAGTCACAGGCTGGTGATTTACAAAGACTGAGAATCTTGCAGGGTCACTATTTACAAGACTACAACTAGATTCTTTCAGCATTTTTTCCCATCATGCAATTTGTTCCCATCATCATCATCATCCCCATCATCATCATCATTATCATAATACATTTTATCTGAAAGCACCTTATCAAGGGTGTGCCGGCAGCTGGCACATCTGGCCACCTCCTGACCTGACTGTAGGTCAGACTCGCCCAGCAAGCATTGCGGAGCGCGAACTACTGCCAATAGCGATGAAACAGGGTTCTCTGTTCATTGACAGACAGCTGGTCGACCTGAACAACCGTTTGCAGAGCCACTCATAGATTAATGAAGATGCTGCCTCTCCACTGTCTGCGTCAGACGCGTCTCACCAGCTGGACGCATTACGCACGCAGAGCAGGCTTTATGGACTTGGTTTGGAGGCCTCTGAACTGACTGTTTGCGCAACTCATCAAATGGAAAGTGGACGGAGGACATCAGTTTCCATCTATAATGGAAATGTTGGACTCGACAGAGATGTTTTTCCCAACATGGACTACTGCGCATTCAGGAAACACTGGCTGTTCCAAGTTGCACTGCGGAACACCTGTTTCCAGGTGCACCTGCAAAGCTACGAAGCGCACAGTGACTGAACATCTCCTGTTCATCTTTGAAAAAGAGCTCGCGGGGAAACTGGACTGATGAAACAATAAATGCATCAAGCCGCCGTCTTCCCTTAAAACTGCAGGCTGCAGGACGCACAGGTAAACAGCGATGTGGTTGTCTTTTACTGCAGCTGAGCCGACAGATGGTTAAACAGCTGTTGATCATGCGTAATGGATAAGTTATGGCTCTGCGCACATCAGTGTATTATATCTCACAATGTGGGTCTTATTGGGCAGCAATGACTACGTATTGACGGTTCTGGAGGTTGGACCTGTTTCCGCTGCTGTCAGAGCTCATCCAGTTATTGGTTGCTGATTGTGTTAAGTCACTACAACTTGCAATATCAAACATGTTTGATATTGTCGCAAGCCCAAGACTAGGACAAGATTGCTTTAAATCAGCGTAGACTACTATCTCAAATTTAACAATCGAGGCCGCGGGGGCACGCTGCAACTCCAGTAAAACTCCTGAGATTTACTAAAGACTTCCAGTATTAAGTCTGGGACGGTGAAAATTGTTTGGTGTAAGCCCAGCACAAGTCAGAACATGTCTCCAAAGTGCTGCACATAAAAAAATACTCAGCAATAAAATAAAATCAAGTGCTGCTCTGTATAGCTCCAGCAGCTCTTATTAAAACAATAAAACAAGTTAAAAAAAAATCTAATGAAATACAATAAATAAATAAAGCTAATCAGACGAAACAAATAAAAATAAATAAAAGACACAAAGAACCACAGAACTCACATGGTGCCAAAAGCCAGAGAATAAAAGTGGGCCTTTAAACAAAACTTGAAGCCCTCCACTGTGGGGGTCATTTAGACGTGGAGGGACAAAGAGTTCAATAGTCTGGGGCCGTCTACAGAGAGGACCCTGCCCCCTCTGGTTTTCAGTCTCAACTTAGGCACCACAAGCTGTGACTGGCCCCCAGACCTCAGAGCATGTGCCGCGGTATAAATATGGAGGCAATTGGCAGAGCCGGCTTTGGATTTTGGGGAGTCCTCAGCAAAATAATGTTTGGGGGCCCTACCCCCTCATGCAATGAACAAAGTTTTTGGGTAGACACAACACCTTAAAGGAATAATTCACCCACAGAATGATGTAACTTTATTTTCCACTTACCCTCATGGTGAGCAAGACTCTGGAGCACTTCTGGAGGAAGGCTTCTCGTTTTCCCCCAACTTTCATATAATGGAGTTTGATTGAGCCCAAGCCAAAAAGGTCCATAAAAGTCCATGAAAACTTGTGAATATTCCTTCATACTGCTCGTCCAATGTAATCCAAGTGTCCTGAGTGGGTAGCGTCCAGAATTTACTCGAAACTACGTCTTTTAGTATATTTTTAGAGCCTTAACAGTACTACATCACATCTCCTGCGAGCACAGCGATGCACGTTCCTGAAACTATGGAAGCCACGGCAGACGAGATCGCGCGTTCTCTTTCTCTTTCTTTCTTTCTTTGTTTTAAATCAATATCCAACCCCCTCTTGGACCCTCTTGTGTTTGTCTGCAGCTCTGGCGCTTTTAGCACAATGTAAACAGCAAATTTCTTCTTCTACGCTTGCCTTATTGGCAGAGTAGGCTCTGAACACTGAGGCTTCCATAGTTTCGTGAATGCGCATATGCGTGCTTTGCGAAAGTAATATGTACTACTGTTTAGGCTCTAAAAATATACTAAATGATGTTGTTTCGAGTAAATTCTGGACGCTACCCACTCAGGACACTTGGATTACATTGGACGAGCAATATGAAGGAATATTGACAAGTTTTTGTGGACTTTTATGGACCTTTTTGACTCGGGCCCCGGCGAACTCCACTATATGAAAGTTGGGGGAAAACAAGAAGCCTTCCCGATCGCCGGCTGCATTTGAGATATTAAAAAAGTGCTCCAGAGTCTTGCTCACCATGAGGGGAAGTGGAAAGTAAAGTTACATCATTCTGTGGGTGAACTATTCCTTTAAGTCAAAATATAATGTGTATTAACTTATTCAAAACATAGGAACATAGAACATGAAATATGATAACATTTACTTGTAATAGTGCTGTTAATTTGGTGAGTTCAGAGTTTCATGGATTGTGATTTGTTGCGGCAGCGTGCGAGCCAGCAGAGTGTGGAGAACGTCCCCAAGAACTAAAGGAAAGCTTAATCTGAACTTACAGGACAATAGTACTCGTTCGTTCATACATCTTAAAGAATTGGTGAATTCCAGAGTTTTGCTGCAGATAATGCCTTGTAGAGAGGCCAGTTCATTCCACCCTCTTCACTCCCATTATATGGATGTGGGACGTGTATTTGACGTTTATGAAAATACTGAACAAAATGCATCCTGTCCTGCTTCGAAACTGTTTGCACTGAACTAATACAGGATGTGATTTGATCTCGTATTACATGGACCGTCAATACTGAACTAATATAATATCCGGACACAATTGATTACTAAATAAGGAACAACTCCATATTCTAAATGACAGTTGGCAACCCTGCCGCTGCCACTGCTTTGCTGGCTAACAGTACTCAACCAATCTAAGTTTGCACAAGGATGAATATTACATCGTTTTCAGCTTCAATGTTGGTATATGCCAAATGAGTTGTAAAATATCAACAAATCTGAAAAAAAAAATCTAATATTGTGCCTAGTATCAAGGACATTGAGCAAAAGCATCCAACACTGTCAGAAATATCATAGCTACAAGCATTGATGCTTTAATGCAACTCAGTTTAAAAATAAAAACCCATCTTTAACCTCCCATTTTTCCATAAGGGTCTCAACATGCAACTTAAATGTGAATCATCGACCAGTAAGGAAGCAGATTGGATGATAAATTTGAACTTTACTGCTTCCTTTCCTCTTTCTGCAGCTTTTTTGGATTCATTGACAGAAACAAAAATATCATAGATATGAGGGACCAGCAGGTAAGAAGAAACCAATTCTCTTTTTATGCACTAAAATCACATTTAAGTCCAAACTATCTAATACAGAAGGCTGGTAATATAGTATGTCCTAATGAGAGTTGTAACCTTAATTCTGTGTTAGAGACATGATGATACATGTTCATGGCCATTTTAGAAGACAAAATTGACTCATTTCTTTCTGCCTGCCAGCCACAATTTTCATTTTAAAGGAATAGTACACCTACAGAATGATGTAACTTTATTTTCCACTTCCCCTCATGGTGAGCAAGAATCTGGAGCACTTTTTTAATATTTCAAATGCAGGCCGAGATCAGGAAGGCTTCTTCGTTTTCCCCCCAACTTTCATATAATGGAGTTTGGTCCGAGCCAAAAAGGTCCATAAAAGTCCACAAAAACTTGTCAATATTCCTCCATACTGCTTGTCCAATGTAATGGGTAGCATCCAGAATTTACCCAAATCTACATCATTTAGTATATTTTTAGAGCCTAAACAGTAGTACATATTACTTCTGCGAAGCATGCATATGCACGTTCACAAAACTACGGAAGCCTCGGTGTTCAGAGCCTACTCTGCCGATAATACAAGCGTAGAAGAAGAAATTTGCTGTTTACATTGTGCAAAGAGCGCCAGAGCTGCAGACAAACTGGGACAAACACAAGAGGGGTTTGATATTGATTTAAAACAAAGAAAGAAAAAAAAACGAGAACGTGCAATCGCGGCTTCCATAGTTTCATGAACGTGCATCGGCGTGCTCGCAGGAGATGCAATGTACTCGTGTTTAGGCTCTAAAAATATACTAAATCCCGTCGTTTCGAGTAAATTCTGGACGCTACCCTTTCAGGACACTTGGATTACATTGGACGAGCAGTATGGAGGAATATTGACAAGTTTTTGTGGACTTTTATGGACCTTTTTGGCTCAGACCCTGGCAAACTCCATTATATGAAAGTTGGGGGAAAAGAAGCCTTCCTGATCGCCGGCTGCATTTGAGATATTAAAAAAGTGCTCCAGAGTCTTGCTCACCATGAGGGGAAGTGGAAGATAAAGTTACATCATTCTGTGGGTGTACTATTCTTTTAACTCTGTTCCTCTTCTTCTTTTGCTGTAAAAGTACTACAAAGATGACTCGTTTGGGTTGAAGACGCTGGATGAACGTGGCGACATCTTTGTGTGCAATCGTACTGGAGTGAAGCACTCCAACTGGCCATCCAACTTCACCGTGTTCACGGACTGCATGGAGCCGTTTCTCACATGAAGACCAGTCACGCAGACAAACGCGTGTTTATTCAAGCCGCTTTTTAACTGAAAATTACTACCTGTGGAATACATAGTTTAAAAGTCTGGAGGGAAGAGTTTACCACTTTTTTTCTGGAAAATTAACTCAACATTTATTGATATTAAAGGTTATTGATATTTTATATATATATATGAGCAATATTCGATGAAATTTGGTTCACTTGCCATAAGATCAATTAAAAGCTTTAAATACATCAGCCATTTTATTAGGTACACCTGTCCTACTGCTCGTTAACGTTAATTTCTAATCAGCCAATCACATGGCAGCAACTCAATCCATTTAGGCATGTAAACATGGTCAAGACAATCTGCTGCTGTTCAAACCAGCATCAGAATGGGGAAGAACGGTGATTTACGTGACTTTGAACGTGGCATGGTTGCTGGAGTATTTCAGAAACTGCTGATCTACTGGGATTTTCCTGCACAACCATCTCTAGGGTTTACAGAGAATGGTCCCAAAAAGAGAAAATATCCAGGGAGCAGCAGTTCTGTGGGCACAAATGCCTTGTTGATGCCAGAGGTCAGAGGAGAATGGCCAGACTGGTTCCAGCTGATAGAAAGGAAACAGCAATTCAGATAAGCACTTGTTCCAACCGAAGTATGCAGAAGAGCATCTCTGAATGCACAACACATCCAACCTGGAAGCAGATGGGCTACAGCAGCGGAAGACCACACCGGCACTGTTGCCAACTCCTCAGGAAGAGAAGTCGCCATTGGCTGGCCAAAAAGTCGCCAGAAGTCGCTAAATGACGTCACCGCGACGGGCAGTCTATGATGCATATACATTTTTTTTTTCTACATCACCTTTATTTACAACAACATCGTAGTTTTGAGCGGCATGCCTTTGTTTGATGTGAACTTTTGCCAATTTACAAGGCTACTGGTGCAAAGAAGACCCAGGTGTGCCACAATGCATTATGGGAAACAAGCAGCAACTGTTATAATAGGCTATAATATATATATATATGGACGTTGCAGCAAAAATGAATAAATGAAATAATGCCATAGGAAAGCCAAAATGCACCTTATCATACTTAGACCAGGAAAAAAGAAAGTATCTTTCTAGTATCTATGTACTTCTGAACTTGGATCAGAGTTGTCTCCTCTCTGACTGATGATGCCCAGAAGCAGAAGCACACCTACACACACACACACACACACCAGTGTAGACAATGTGAGTTAAGCAAAGCAACTGAGACTGAGTGAAAAAAGCCGTGATTATAGTGCAGCTTTTAATTTGAGACCTTTTTTTAATTTTTAAATTTAAACAATCTGGCAGCAGGAGGCAGCTTCGCGCAGGTGCAATTCATTTGTTGTCTGGACGAGGAGCAGTCATCTCACAGCAGCTTGGAAGGGCCGGGCCGCGGGCTGCAGCTGCACCAGGACAGCGTAAACTGAGTGAGTGCCGGGAAACAGAGAGGGGAGGGGCTGACGGTAGGCAGCTCCTGATGAATGACGGAGAGCGACATAACCTTCATCTGTTTCCATGGACACCAGGAAAAGTCGCTAGATTTGTCGCTAGTCGCTTTTTTAAAAATAAGTCACTGGAAGGGTCTGAAAAGTCACTAAATATAGCGACAAAGTCGCTAAGTTGGCAACACTGCACACCGGGTGCCGCTCCTGTCAGGTAAGAACAGGAAACTGAGGCTACAATTCACACAGACTCACCAACATTGGACAATAGAAGATGGAGAAATGTTGCCTTGTCTGATGAGTCTCCATTTCTGCTACCAAATTCAGATGTAGGCTCAGAATTTGGTGTCAACAACATGAAAGCATGGATCCATCCTGCCTTGTATCAACGGTTCAGGTTGGTGGTGGTGGTGTTATGGTGTGGGAGAGGTTTTCTTGGTCCACTTTGGGCCCCTTAATACCAATGTGGTGGTTTAACCACCACAGCCTACCTGAGTATTATTGCTGACCATGTCCATCCCTTTATGACCACAGTGTAGCATCCCCTGATGCTGCTTCCAGCAGGATAACGCATTATGTCATAAAGCAAGAATCATCTCAGACTGGTTTTCTGAACATGACAATGAGTTCATTGTACTCAAATGTTCTCCACAGTCACCAGATATCAATCCAACAGAGCAGCTTTGGGATGTGGTGGAACGGGAGGTTCTCATCATGGATGTGCAGCCAACAAATCTGCAGCAACTGGGTGATGATGTCATGTCAACATGGAGCAAAATCTGAGGAATGTTTCAGTGCCTTGTTGAATCTATGCCACCAAGGATTAAGGCAGTTCTGAAGGCAAAAGGGGTCCAACCCCCTACTAGCAAGGTGTACCTAATAAAGTGCCCGTTGAGTGTATATAATTATTAAGGCCCTTTCAGATAGAACGCGGCATGCGCAGGAGGACGGCGGCAAACCCATTCACTGTGTATGTGGTACCGCTGCGGCAGCACGTTCCGCCATGCCGCGGAGCTCCACGGTGCGCAAGGTGGGTGCATGCCGCCGCGTTGGCGCTCACGCCACTGCGCTCGAATTGAAAATTTTTCAATTCGGGCGCAGCACGCTGTGGCGACATCCTAGCGCGTCCAATAGGAGAGGCCAGTTCGGGGGAAAAGTGGTCCTTGTTCAGCCTGAAGTAAACCTGGATGCGGTCTGTGTGAAAGAATGCAGCTCCCGGACGAGCCTGAACCCCATAAGTTCTGCCTTGTTATCAGGATCAGGTGGACCCCCACCCTTTAATCTGCTGCTGATCTTCTCCTCCTCCTCAAGCGAAAAACTATTTGCTGCGATGATAAGAAGGTACATCTGTCACAACGAAGCGTGCCGGGGAGGAAATACTTCTTGGTTTGTCGCTTCGCAACGCGTGCCTGACGTGCTCGCTGCCGCTGTGCTCTTTCGCCGACTCTGCGCCCTACCCCGCGGTGCACGCCGCAGAAAACGCATTCTATCTGAAAGGGCCTTTATTGATGGGTTTCCTGCTAACAAACATTGGCAGTTGCGCGCGCAACCAGGGGGCAAAAAGCCTGTGTTTTGTATTGGAGTCTACGGCCAAACACGCACTCATATCATTCATAAAAATGTAAAGTAACCCAACGAAACAAACAGAGATCGTTGTATTTTAAATTATATTGAATAAATCTGTATTTTGATGACGAATAAAAAATGACGACGCAGCTTTGCTGTGTTATACAGTATTTCTATCACGATTACACTAACTTGGCAAGGGAGTCATCCCCCGGAAACGGCATTTTTCTTGCTAAAACATGGTTATTA
The DNA here is from genome assembly GCA_023101725.1 of Atherinomorus stipes. NCBI lineage: Eukaryota > Metazoa > Chordata > Actinopteri > Atheriniformes > Atherinidae > Atherinomorus > Atherinomorus stipes. The sequence continues at coordinate 57,237 of JALJCO010001977.1, read as the reverse complement.
TTTGTGTTGGACCTCATTTGAAATTTGCCTGAAAAACCTGAGTTAGAAAGCGGCTTAAACTTTCGTTTAGCCACAACAGTCTGCAGCCTGCAGCAGGTTCAGTTCACCTCCGGTGTCGTCCTCACCTCCTCCATACAGGAGCAACTTTCACTAGTTTGGGATTAAACCAGGCAAAGACGACTAGAGCCCGACCGATATATCGGGCCGATTTTGGCGTCTGGCTCATTAATCTGCATCGGCCAAAATGTGGCCGATATGAAAATTCTAGTTTTGCTTCAAACGGCAAATAGAAACTTCTGCTGCGCGCTTCTGCTCTCCCCCCTCCCTTCCTGAGAGCTGCTCCTTGCCTCCTCCCCCTCCCCTTACAGAGAGCAGCGCTTTCTCTGCACCCCCTCCCTACTCCCCCTCCCACACACACGCGCTACGCAGGCAGAGGAGAGCAGACCGATGCAGACGTTTACGGTGTGTTCAGACCAAGCGCGATTTGGGCGTCAAAAACGCGCCCGACGCCCAAAGTTGGACGCCGTGTCATTAAAAGTCCGACGCCTGTTTCCCGGCGTCTTGACGCTCTGAGGCGCGGCGAGAGATGTCCAGTCAAGCAGCGCTTGCCGTGCCGTGGGAGGAGCCTCTCCTTTCTCTTTTTCCTTTTACCGTCTGTCTGCACCATGGCAGGTGCAGGAGAGAGAGCGGCTCGGCTTAATGTGATAAATAAAGCAGGGAACGTCATCGTCGGACATCTCTGCTCTGTGTCCGGTTCACCAAATGATTCCAGGTGTTCTGACTGTGATGAGTTTCATCATTTACTTCAGGAGCTGCTGGCGAGCGGCACTTTCAGCCGTCTGATCCGGCCCAGTTTAACGTCCCGCTGTCCCGATGCGGGGCAGCATTATCTGCCCAGTACATCCCATCAGGACAGCAGGTCATCAAACCACCGTTCAGAAACCGGGACCGGACATAGATCACAGTTTATCCTCCTTTGTGTTCAGATAGAGGAGATTTCCCTGGTTTTTCTGTGTGTTTCCTCTCCTGTCAGAAAAAGTATGTCTGTGTCATGACTCGCTCTGATTGGTCGACGCCCCCGCGTCAAGACGCCAAAGTTCAGATTTTCCAACTCCGGCGTCTGACGCCCTTGACGCGCAAACGCTGAACATCTCAAAACTCGACGCGCTAACGCCCTAGACGCGCCGCGCCCGACGCGCGAAACGCGCCGCAAGAAAGGCCGACGCTCCTTGACGCGCGTCGGCCATTGACTTTGCATGTAAACCTGACGCCCTTGACGCCCAAATCGCGCTTGGTCTGAACACACTGTTAGTTAGCCCCTGGTAAGCTGAGACTTTTTAAAACTATATAAAACTACACTTTAGTGCTCCGTGACAACAAACATCCTCGTGGAAAAACGCTGTTAGAGCGCATTAAGGAGAGCAGGCGAGTTTTAAATGCGCTAGTTTTAGCGACAATATTAGCATTTTAACAGTGCAAGTTGCCTCTTTGTGAAATAAACAAAGATGCAGCTGCTAACTCCATCTCTACTATTAGCTAATGTCAGACTGTTAAACAGCAGTAAACGCTGTGTAAGTCGCCTCTTTGTGACACAAATAAGATAAATGCAACTGTTAACTTCCATCTCCATTGTTATCTAATATAAAATTATTAAATTGTGTCCCTCTATACTTTATACCATGCAGGTTTTACTGGGACTCGTAAATTCAGAAGTTTAAGTTTTCATTAAATTAATTAAAAGGCTCCAACTAATGTATTTATTTGTAATTCTGTTAAGATGTTTTAAAAGCTGCAACATTGCTCTTAAATCTAGTTTAGTCCCTTGTGTTAAGTGGAAGATGGAACTTTTTGAAGCTTAAAGATGACAAATTTACATTTCTAAGGTGTTTTAGTGAATGAGTCTTTAAAAATATATCATTTAAAAACACCTTCCATTAGTCTGTGTGTTATCACTGTAAGCTGTTTGCAGCAACTTGTTTTAATTTTGAAATGGTCATCTATAGTATTCAAATCTAATTACTAAAATACACTAAATGTATATATATTCATTCCCAGGAAGAGGAAAAGAGTAAGGTGTGGAACCACTTCACAAAGATTTAACAGGTGTTAGATGCAACATCTGCGGTGTGAACGTTAACCTGGGCTGCAGCACCAGTAAGGCAGAAAACACAACAAATCTGTGTCAACACCTAAAACATCATCACAGATTCTGGATGATCTGATTCTTAGTGTTGAATCCCATTTTGGTCATTATAAGAATTTAAGTTGGACTACAGTTAGACAGTATGTGTCCTGTATGTCCATGTTCATTTTTTAATATCCTGGCTGATATATATCGGCTGACATCGGCTATCGGCCGATATCCGATATCGGCCAATATATCGGATATCGGGTTTTTTAAAGCCCCCAATATCGGTATCGGAATCAGCCTCAAAAAATCCCATATCGGTCAGGCTCTAAAGACGACATCATCACTACGTTTGGAAAGGAGCTGATTCCAGCTGTTAGGGACTAACACGCATTGCTGTCGGTAAGTTTTGCTGCTTCTGTAACGTTCTGCTTTATTGTGGATGAGATCGTGGTGGACAGCAGACAGACTAGCTTACTGCTAGCAAGCTAACAGTAGAAACTCAAACGCCATCTGATTTACGACCCCGTACTTCGTATTAAATCTCCGGGATGCGTTGTTATGCAGCGTGAATGTTTGTAAACGGCTCCACAATCAGTTTTTCCCTCTTTTTATTTTCCTGTCTGAGCGGAGGACGGCCGTCACACTCAGCTAGTGTTGTGATGCAGCCGATCGCGGCAGTGATGCATTCGCACCAGTCTCCCAGCTAGAACACGGGAATAATTTCTGCCACCGCGGTGGTTTAATCTGACATGGTGACCGTGATGAAAGACTAAATAAATCATAGTCTGAACCAGATTAAGTTATCTGAGAGGGTTTTGTGAAGATCAGTCACGCCTACTGTCCTATTATCACCATTTTCAACTGTTTACATGCATTAATGATTGATTTTTGCAGCCGAACAAATACCAGGACTCAAACATTATATTTATATGTCATATCTTGACCTCATCTGCATTAAAAGTCGAGTCTTGTACGTAAAACACGTCTTCTCATAGTTCAATAATGCTTTTCCTGTTTTCTTGCCCCCTGGTTGCGCACGCATCCTATCTGTGACGTTGCTCAGAAACCCATCTATACATCAGCTGTGAAAGTAATGGGACTTAAAAAAATAAAAACACCCACCAGTCATTTCTGCTCTCATCGGGTGTTTTATTTGACTATTGGCCCTTCAGTCTCTCTTACGACTGTAGTAAGAGTGGTGGACGGGCAATAGTCAACGGGTAATAGGCGAGAGGGATTGATGAGAGTGATTGATTGGTGAGAGTAATAATGCATGCCGGAAGCAGAGCTCATTTGATGTTTACATTAGGTAGCTTTCAATCATCTTGCTAGCAGTTAGCAATGTTCAGACAATGACATCTGTTTCACTTTCATTTGTGACATGATGGAAAAATCTTGCTGTTGTCTGCTAAACGCCGATGTCACGACTTGGCTCGTGCCGTGGCCGGGGAGGGAGCTGTGAATCTAGTCGGCTGGTCTTCCACATGTGCTTTATTCAAAAACATGCTAATTCAAGCATAAAGTTAACACTGCTGCCCAATAATGTTGAAAATTTGTTATTTAAAAATGACAAACACAATTATATAATAAAGTTTTTAAAAATCTGTTCTCATCCATGATTTGCTACCTTTGAATTTTTTTTTTTTCTAACCCAAAATGCATGATTGCAGTGTTGCAGTGAAAAACCAGTGGGACCAGCACGTTGCAAGACTCCAGCTGTGAGTCAAAGAGCTGCAGCTGGAGCTTTTTCCTGCCAGAATACCAGAGACCCTATTTATCTAACATTTGTAACAACTGTCCTAAACTCCATACTAAAAAGGAAATTAATCCAAATTCATTATACATGCTGAGGCCATGTTTGTAAGTAATCAGCTGTACACAGATACCACATGTTCTAAATAACAGGGGTATTCCATGTCACGAATCTAGCGAATAACAGCTGGTGTGCTGCGCGCAGTGAACAGTGTAGATGCTCACGCCGAGGAAGTCGCAGCAAAGCCCCTGCGCTGGGCTGCACTCACGTCACGGACCAGGTGTAAAGCCGGGGTTAGACTGCCCACAACAAAAGGCCCCTCTGAAAGGGGCAGTTTTACCAAACAGCATAATGCCACAGATGTTGCAACATTTGAGGGAGCGTGCAATTGGCATGCTGACAGCAGGAATGTCAACCAGAGCTGTTCATGTATTGAATGTTCATTTCTCTTCCATAAACCATCTCCAAAGGCATTTCAAAGAATTTGACAGTACATCCAGCCAACCTCACAATGACCACATGTAACCACACCAGACCAGCCACTCGCACAGCTGCTGAAACAATCAGTTTATATAACTAAAGAATTTCCACACAAACTGTCAGAAACTTTCTCAGGGAAGCTCATCTGCATGATCGTCGTCCTCATCGGGGTCTCCACCTGACTCCAGTTCGTCGTTGTAACCGACTTCAGTGGGCAAATGCTCACATTTACTGGCGTCTGGCAAGTTGGAGAGGTGTTCTCTTCACGGATGAATCCCGGTTTACACTGTTCAGGGCAGATGGCAGACATCTGCCGTCATGTGGGTGAGCGGTTTTCTAAAGTCAGTGTTGTGGATCGACTGGCCCATGGTGGTGGTGGGGTTATGGTATGGGCAGGCATCTGTTATGGACAAAGAACACAGGTGCACTTTATTGATGGCATTTTGAAAAAATGTTTTTAAAAAAAAGTCAAAATTCTGACTTTTTTTCTCAGAATTTATTTTTCTTCAGTGGCCCTAATCTTCTTCCAGACGAAACCAAACATACAATAAAACCACTGCAAAAAAAGGGGATAGTTCCATTTTCCTTTATAGGATTTTGCTCTTTTGAGACCGTGTGTTGCAGAAGAAGACCAGAATTTCCAAGTCAATGAGAAGAGAAACAGATGTAGAAAAAAAATCACTGGTACTTTTACTTGTAAAAATGAAGTGCAATTACTCCAATGAAAAACTGCTAAAGCCTTCATTTGTTATCATCTATATTTTTAAATATCACTCAGTTCTTTATCATTTTTAGTCAGTGTTATTGAGCCATTGTGGAAGGTCCAAAGAGCCACTCTGGAGCTGCAGGTTGCAGACCCCTGATCTAACGGTTTTCATCCAGTTCCAGTACATCCCCTGAGTCTGGGACAAAATCACTACACATAAGTAAAGTGGAGCTCCAGTCATTGTTGTTGTCAAGCCTCAGAAACCTTCAACACATACGTGGGGGGCCATTTGGACAAAGTGTTGAGTCAGTATTACTCAGCTCGTATTTAGGTCAGGGTTACATCGTTTCATCTAATCCATGGAAAGGGGATGAAACAGATTAGACGTGTTTTTGTGATGCAAAAACAATAAGATGGTAAAACTGACTGTATTTATCAATAACTGGGAAACAAAGCATCAGTCAGTCTGCTGAACATTGAGATAAATTCTGCAGTTATTAAATTTTATCTTCAGGATTTCCACTACACAAAGACAGGAGGGTGGATTTATCTGAAACGACTATATCACGAAGGAGAACACTACAGAGGGCGTGAAACAGGGAGCATGACAGCAGCTATTTTATCTGCCTTTCACATACTTTCTAGATTTTCTAACTTAATCGCATAAAGCAGCAGAAAATAAGCAGATGATGTCAGATGTTCACACACAAAGGCTCACACACACATACATCACACACAGTGATAGAAGCATCTCACCAAACACAAGGCGCACTGACGTTCAGGACCAGTACTTTATCACTTTACTGACATCGTTTCTATTTGACTTTTAGGTCACAGATCCTGCACTTGTATAAAAGACAGACTACATTTACATGCCATCAAAATTCGGGTAAAGGTCAATATTCCGGTTTCTGAAAGATTAGGAATGGATCACCGCGAGCATCCGGGAATTTTTGCCAAATTCGTCACATCCGGTTAGGTCGGAGGTGAAAACATCGCTTCGTTGCATAGGGGAGCCATTTGATTACCTGCTTCATTACTCATCAATCTTTGTTTATTCTACTTTGGAAATACCGAGAAGTCCCGCTGTGTATGGCTGCCATAAACATAACTATCACACGGACAAAAGAAGATGTTTGTTCCAGTTCCCAAAACAACAGAAAAAGTCTCCAATGACATGCTAAGTGGCTAGCTGCTATCAAGCCCATAAATGCTGACAGTTCACGCTGGAAACCATGGAAACATCTAACGATATGTTCGGATCACTTTGTGACTAATAAAAAAAAAAAAAAAAGCATAATGTGGTCTCACTATTTAAACCCTGTAGCTGTTTTTGTACAGATGATAGAAAACACCATTAAACCAGTGGATGTACAGAATCACAGCGCCGCCCGCTGTTCCGTCTCCTCAGGACTGTTAAAGATCACGCTCAACCGGATTACTGCCATCAATGTTCCCACATACGAATAAAAGCATAAGAAATTGGCAGAAAAGCATTTTCAGCGTTATAAACATGCACAGTCATAACCAGTAAAATACCGATGAGCTTCAAGCTACCGTTAATTTATAGCTTTATCAATGAGAGTAAACTCCTGAGAAGGACATCAAAGAAATACCACCATTTCTTAAAAATCCGGGGGAAATTAATATTCTATAAAGAATAAATGGTTTGAACACGGGGCTTACCTGATGAAACCAAATACATCATGAGATCGGGAAACTGATCATCAGGCTGTTATGTACAGGTAGGTTCGTCTAACCGGGCTGTAGCAGCAGAAGATGGCATCACTTAGTCCAACAGATACTAGCTCTGCTTCTTATCCTCTTCTAGCCTCGGCATTAAGACTTTCAATATAACTGAACGTCATTTCAACATTATTTCAAGGACAGTCAAGCAGAGAGAAAAAATTAAAAAGGGTGCAAAAACAGTTTTTGAGGCTCATAGTCCATCAGACGCCGTTCAAATACGAAGCATATTTTCACCGCGACCAGCTTCGTGGTCACGTGAATTCCGGGTTGTGACGTAGGCTCGCGCTGATCCATAACACGTTTACATGTGCGAGCAGTAAACATGTAAACGTTTACACGTTTACATGTTACTCCTGTACGCATGATAATTGCTATCAATCGGATCGGTTTGTAGCGGCGTGTCGATGACAGACTACTCGGCTTTAGAAAAACCGTCGGAGTCCTGCACGCAGCCCAGTGTGGTATGGTTCAGCATCACCGGACAGTACAGGAGTTTAAATGTAACACATGCAGCAGCCTGTTCATCCAGACATTAACTACAGCGAAGGCGGCTGTAGCGCTGAACTGAGCCGCTTTAGAAAGTATGATCCATTCATCAAAGCATACGACCATAAACTCAACATAATATGTATCACACCGTTCATATTTGAAGACACAACGTGACGATGTGCTGGTTTAACGTTACTGGTACAGCGCGTGAACCTGAGTGGGTTTCACAGGACTGCTGCTGTGTGACCAAGCGGCAACCTCCGATCGCCAACAACGAGGCTACCCGGAAGAAGTCATTTGATCCACTAGGGGCTGCAAAACATTGTAAACCCTCATAGACTTCCAAACACCAACTACACAGCAGAAATAAATATGTTTACAGTCTGGTTCAAAACATCATTTTGGGTTAAATAGGTCAAGTTTACCTTCATGTCAACTGTGAGGAGGGTGAATTTTTTTATAACTCATACGTTTAGATGCTATCTAATCTTGAAATTACACATAATTAAGGGCGTGTCCTTTTGAGTGATATGCGGCAGACCGGAAGCCGGCTTGCCGACCGGTGGCTAGCTATTAGCTCCTTGTTTTGTCTCAGTAAGGTCTCAGTTTGTAGCAGAGCAGCACAACAACAGTTTTTAGTCAGATAATAGCAAGTCTAAGCGTGTCTTACTTTTACACTGCCTTTTAGGTTGCTAATCTTCGTTAGCTCCAGTTAGTTTCCAGTTAGCTCAGTCAACATTTAGCTCAGAGTACATCAGCTGTCAATCATTTGCCCCCTGGCTCAGAGCGGCCTTGCCTTTGCCCATTTTAGTATTTTCCGGGAGTGACGACACATGACACGGCAAGATGGCGACGGTGGGGCACTTTTAGCTCCTCAGGAACTAACGGGTGACGTAGCAAAAGGTTCGTCCCTCTCTATTAACAGTGCATGGGCCTGATTTACAAAGAATCCAAATTGCGAGGCTAATGTCTTTGCCTCGCAAAAAAAATAGCGTGCGCTGTCATTTGAGCGTTTGCAGGTGATCTACAAAGATTCAGTGAGAACCAGAAAATGGTTCTCCCCCTGGTAATTTCCAAGTTATGAAAATCAGACACTGCTTTTATTTTATGTTCAGCTTTGGAAAACCGTTGTATGATAAAGTAATTTAATACAGTTTTGAGGGGTATTTATTTGGGATTTTTTTTTTTTTTTTTTTTTATTTATTTTATTTATTTGGGATTTTATTCTTTATTATTTGTGCAACAGAAAAATAATCGTTAGATTAATCGACAAATTAGTCATTAGAATAGTCGACTATTCAATAAGATAATCAGCCAAATAACCGTTTTAAAAATAATCGTTTACCCCAGCCCTACAATCGGAATATTTGGATCCAAACTGGGACGTATGGAGAATGTCATGATGATGGTGGATAATGAACAATTCGGAGTCAAGCCAGCTGAATTACAGAATTACAGCCAAAATAGCATCGGCTGAAATAGTGTAGACTGCAGTCCGGAGCTGATAGCAGTCGCCTTTGCTTGCACTGCTGTGCTGGTACTGACCCACCAGCAGTAGCTTATTCGACACTATTGTGCGTCATAGGAGAGAACATGTGGTGGAAATGGAGAATGGAGCTGGAGCTATGCGTCATCCACATCTGCACTTTCCACCAGAGCCCCTGGACACTTTGGATGAAGGTGCACAGTCAGGACTGGTGGGAATGGGTTGTAATGATGAAGTTAACTGACGCCGACTACCGTGACAATTTTCCCCTGTCACACCAATCCTTTACCAAACTTTTCTGGATGAGTGATGGAGCCCCGCACAGTAACTGTTTGTACACCAGTACCTCTCAGGATGCGTGTTGCCATAGTATTATATGAACTAGCAAGCTGTGCAGAGTACCAAATGATCGCTGGTACAAGTTCTCCCTGTAATTTACTCAAAAGACCAAGAATACTTCCAGAAAGAACTTGCACAAAAAACAATTTAATGTTCCTTTGAGTGGAAATATTCGACACACGTTTCCATAACCAAATATTCGGGTTAGAAAAGGAGTAACCCAGGGGTAAAGTCGTCCTGAGAATTATTCATACCCTCCAAATGAAGAAAAGGCTAAATTCTCAGGAGTATTGAAAATAACAAGAACCTAGTAATAAACAGAAATTTACTAAATTATAATCTAGTGAAATAAAATATTTCTTCTGAATTGTGGTGGGAAATAATTTAAAAAACAAAAACTCTCCCAGACACATTAGAGCAACTTTCCCATGAACAGTGGACCAACATACGTGTTAACATACGTGATTGACTCAAAGTGCCTCATCATGCTTGTTTAGTTGTTTTCTTTTTTGTTTGTTTGATTATTCATTTTTGTTGAGCTACAATTCAAAATCAGTCATGATTTTCATAGAATTCTTATTTATTATTACTTTTGTCAATTTCAACTTATTTTACTGACAGCTGATTTTTTCCCTCTTGATGGAGGATATGAATAATTTTGAGGACGACTGTATACAGTGGGTACTGAAAGTATTCAGACCCCTTTCAAAATTTCACACTTTGTTTTATTGCAGTCATTTGTCAAAATTAAAAAAGTTCATTTTATTTGTATAAAAATAGAAATGAGTAAATGTTTACAAATTTATTAAAAAAGAAAAACTGAAATATGACATAAATATTCAGTACTTTGCTCAGTACTGAGTAGAAGCACCTTTTGAGCGACTACAGCCATGAGTCTTCTTTGGATGATGCAACAAGTGTTCCACACCTGGATTTGGGATCTTCTGGTTCTTCTTGCAGATCCTCTCCAGTTCTGTCAGGTTGGATGGTGAACGGTGGTGTTCAGCCATTTTCAGGTCTCTCAGAGATGCTCAGTTGGGTTTAAGTCAGGGTTCTGGCTGGGCCGGTCCAGAATGGTCCAGAGTGGTTCTGATCCACTCCTTTGTTATTTCAGCTGTGTGTGAGGGTCATTGTCTTGTTGGAAGGTGAACCTTCGGTCCAGTCTGAGCTCCTGAACTCTGGAAGAGCTTTTCTTCCAGGATCTCTGTACTTGGCCGCATTTATCTTTCCTTCAACTGCAACCAGTCGTCCTGTCCCTGCAGCTGAAAAACACCCCCATACCATGATGCTGCCACCACCATGCTTCACTGTTGGGATGGTATTGGGCAGGTGATGAGCAGTACCTGGTTTTCTCCACACATACCGCTTAGAATTAACTCCAAAAAGTTCAATCTTGGTCTCATCAGACCAGAGAATCTTATTTCTCTCAGTCTGGGAGTCCTTCATGTGTTTTTTACAAACTCTATGTGAGCTTTCATACGTCTGCACTGAGGAGAGGCTTCCATCGGGCCACTCTGCCATAAAGCCCGACTGGTGGAGGCTGCAGTGATAGTTGACTTTGTGGAACTTTCTCCATCTCACTACTGCATCTCTGGAGCTCAGCCACAGTGATCTTTGGCTTCTTCTTTATCTCTCACCAAGGCTCTTCTCCCACCATTGCTCAGTTTGGCTGGACGGCCGGGTCTAGGAAGAGTTCTGGTCGTCCCAAACTTCTTCCATGTAAGGACTATGGAGGCCACCGTGCTCTTAGGAACCTTTAGTGCTGCAGAAATTCTTTTGTAACCTTGTCCAGATCTGTGTCTCGTCACAATTCTGTCTCTGAGCTCCTTGGACAGTTCCTTCCACCTCATGATCCTCATTTGCTCTGACATGCACTGTGAGCTGGAAGCTCTTATATAGACAGGTGTGTGTCTTTCCTAATCAAGTCCAATCAGTTTAATTAAACACAGCTGGACTCCAATGAAGGAGTAGAACCATCTCAAGGAGGATCAGAAGAAATGGACAGAATATGAGTTAAATATGAATGTCACTGCAAAGGCTCTGAATACTTATGACCATGCGATATTTCTGCTTTACTTTTAAAATTTAATACAATTGCAAAAGTTTCATTTTTTGGGGGGGTGCTGAGTGTACATCAATGAGAAATAATATGAACTTTTTAAGAAAGAAATTTAGCAAATGGCTGCAATCAAAGAGTAAAAAGTTTAAATGAGTCTGAATACTTTCCGTACCCACTGTATGTGCTAAGTTTTTTTTTTTTTACTACTTGTTTCTCTGTATGTTTCGTTTGTTAGAGATTGTCATGTTTGACATATAAAATAATGTGGGAGGACAAAGGAGGGCTGGGGTGGGATTCAATCCCCAGACTCCCAGGTGAGAGTCATGCATGCTAACCAGTCAGCCAAAGGAGGCATAGTGACAGGACTGTCAACTGCCACATCGCTCCCCCTCTTTCCACAAGCATGTCCTCGTGCTCCGCGCAGGCTGCCACCAATTATAAATCCATGGACTGTTTACCTGCATTTCACATGGATCCCACCAACAACACCAGAATGTGGCAAGGTACACATCAGAGGGCCGGGGCGGGGCGGGATTCCATCCCCAGACTCCCAGGTGAGAGTCATGCGTGCTAACCTTTCAGCCAAAGGGACATCCCTGTGGCCACGTAGCCAAGGCATATGATCTATCGGAGGCATAGTGACAGGACCCCACACTGCCACAATAAGAACTTGAATGACAACAAAAGATGGCGCAGTCATGGCTCATCCCTAAATCAGAACTAAATTATCTAGCTTTATAGTTGATCTGGATGGCATTAATTTGGCTTCCAGCACCACAGTGAAGAATCTTGGAGTCATTTTTGACCAGGATTTGTCTTTCAACTCCCATATAAAACAGGTTTCTAGAACCGCCTTCTTTCACCTACGTAATATTGCTAAAATTAGGAACATCCTATCTCAGGACGATGCAGAAAAACTAGTCCATGCTTTTGTTACTTCCAGATTGGATTACTGTAATTCCTTATTATTGGGCTGCCCCAAATATGCCTTGAAAAGTCTCCAGCTGATCCAGAATGCTGCAGCGAGGGTTCTGACTAGAACCAGCAGGAGAGATCATATTTCTCCAGTTCTAGCTTCTCTTCATTGGCTCCCTGTTAAATCCAGGATAGAATTTAAAATTCTTCTTCTCACATATAAAGCTCTCCATAACCAAGCTCCATTATATATTAGAGATCTCATAGTTCCATATATTCCAAGCAGAGCACTTTGCTCTCAGACTGCAGGCCTTTTGGTAGTTCCAAGGGTCTCTAAGAGTAGAATGGGAGGCAGAGCGTTTGGCTATCAAGCCCCCCTATTATGGAATCAGTTACCACTTCAGGTTCGGGAGGCAGACACCCTCTCTACCTTTAAGATCAGGCTTAAAACCTTCCTTTTTGATAAATCTTATAGTTAGGGATGGTTAGCCTTCCCTTAGTTAAGCTGCTATAGGTTTAGACTGCTGCGGGACATCCATGATGCACTGGGCTCTTTCTCTCCCACCATCTCTGTCTCTCCATGTAGAAACCTGTGACAGTATTGCATCATTAACTGTGTTCTCCTCTCTCAGCAGATCTGGCTGGATAACGTTGCAGTGTTTGTTGGTCTCCCTTTCTGTCTCCTCCCCCCCAGCCGGTCGAGGCAGATGGCCGCCCTACCTGAGCCGGGTTCTGCCGGAGGTTTTTCCTCCCTGGTAAAAGGGTGTTTTCCTTCCCACTGTCGCCACCCCTCCGTGCTTGCTCAGGATGGGGGATTGGACCGGGTCAAGTCAAGATTCGATCCATTCTGCTGGTTTCCTTAGCTAGGCTATTATGAATCTGACCTGAACTTTTCTGTCTGTTTAAGCGCCCCGAGGTGACACTGTCATGAATGAAAGCTATACAAATAAAGCTGAATTGAATTGAATCCCATGACATCAGATTATGGCCAATAGCGGCCTGCATCTGGATACGTCACCATTTTCGGCCCTACTCAACCCCTTTAGAACCACAACAAACCACTAAAAGTGTATCTACGCTCCCCTTGAAAACAGCAATGTGAACACAAACAAATCAGGTGCTGGGCTGGACTATGTAGATGCTTGTGTGAAAGGAGCATGTGACTCAAGGTGTTCGCCACAACCTCCACTGGAAAAAGAATTAATGAAAAAATAAATAATGGATTTTTAGAAAGGTTTAAAGGGACATTGTGTAACCACTGTATATTGCGAGCAGCTCCCTCGTACTTTTCATGCTGCGTTCACGTGAAACCAGGCAGACGGACGACAGCCGCTGCATGTAAAGGCATAAACAAGCCTCTATGTCAGGGTTTCTCAATCCTGGTCCTCAGGGACCCCTGCCCTGCATGTATTCCAGGTTTCCAACTGCACCACACCTGATTCAGATCAACTCAACTGCTCACCAAGTTCTTTGCAAGCAGCTAACTAGCTTTTCATCTGACTCAGGTGTGTTAAAGTAAGAATATCTTGAAAACCAGCAGGGCAGGGGTCCCTGAGGACCAGGATTGAGAAACAATGCTCTATGTGAAGACGTGGTCTGTCAGTTACAGAGACTTCAGTCCACATCTGATGTGTTGTCATGGCGATGTCATATTGTTTTCCCTGACCCATGTTTTATCATCTGTCTCTCGGCTTCTGTGATTAAAGTTACATCTGATTTGTTACTGACGGCCGTCTGCCCGACTGCACATGAACGCATCATCAGTGTAACACTCGGTTCCTCCTCACTGCACCCGCGGTGACTTTTCAAAAACATCACCTCGACTTGAGCTGAAAACACCGGTGTCTCCGGTGAGTTTCTGTGGTTTCCTGCTGTCATGCTTTTATTGAAAGTAAAAACATGGTGACATGACATGGTAGCCCCCACCGAGCCGACCCGTTCAATGTTTACATGAATGATACGAACGGCAAATTCAGAGCTTACAGGAGCACTTCAGTTTGATGATGGGAGAACTGATTACTGAAAAACACTTTCGAATGAAATAATCAATTTTTGTGAACAGATAACCGGAGAACTTACAGAATATCCCTTTAATGGTTGAGAACCACTACATCTGATTATGAACTTCTTGTCTAATTTCTTCTCTCCTTTTTTAATGAAGGTGGGTTCATTTGTAAAGGAGTTCTCTCCACCATGCCGGATCACAACGTGCACACTTTCATTTCTCTGACTGCACCTCTGGACGGATTTTTCAGAGGAGAGGAAGTTTGTGTGTGAACTAGGGATGTAACGATCACTGGCAAAATGATTAACCGTGATAAAATTCCCAACGATTAGTAATACCATTTCAAATTTTAAGTATTAAAACCGTGACTGATTACTGGGCTTTGAAAAACTCCCAGCGATGCTGCTCATTGGCTGGAAAAGCAGCAGCAGACTCAGTTTGCAACGTTTAATTAATGAAAACATGGCAGAAGGCAACAAAGGCACCCACATGGACAGCCCCCCAATCCACCGAACTGCTTCCAGTGCTGGTTTTAATGAGAACCAGACTAAAAACTGGTTCTTTAGCTTCCCACCACCTAAACACCAGCTCCTGGCTCTTAAAACCAACTCTTTGCTGGACCAGAGACGATCTGGTTCACGTAGCTTGCGCTGCCTGGGCACCGGGTGAAGCAGCACTGAGCCTCACGGCCGAATAGGCTCAATAATCACTTGTCATGTCCACAAAAAGTAAATAAAAGTTCATATTCTTACCTGCTACCCGCCAACACCAGAGAAAAATATAATCCACGGCATATTTACCTGCAAAACATGGTACAACGTTCCGCTGCAGGACACACAGGACTCTGTTTTAAGCAGAGGGAGACGAGCTGCTGCTACCAATAAAGCAAAGTAGCATCAACAAGCTAGTAAAAGCTTAGAAATATATTCAAGGATCAAAATAGAGGAAAGACAGGTAGAGAAGCCGTCTGTGTGCTGTGGGGTGAAGGGGAAATTACCACCTTTACAATAGTGAAAGGAGAGCAGTAGGAAGAGCCCCGAGCTGAAGTTATTTAGTTCTGCTTTAAATCTAAGCACAAGTAAATGATCAGCTGGGACAAAACTTTTCCTCAGTGCTGTAGATCCTGTGTAATATTTATAGTTTCTGGTCAAAAAGAGCTTCAGGGAGGTTCAAACCTGTTTCACTGAACCGCCTTCTCTTCTCTTTTCTGCACAGCTGCTTTGGATTCTTCAACAGCAAAGAAAATATTGTAGAAATGAGGGACCAGAAGGTAAAAGGCGAAATAATTATCTTTTTATACACTCACATCACACACAAAGGAATAGAACACCTACAGAATGATGTGCCTTCATCTTCTACTCACCCTCATGCTGAGCAAGACTCTGGAGCACTTTTTTAATATCTCAAATGCAGCCAGAGATCCGGGGGGGGGGGGGGTTCATTGTCCGTCAACATTCGTATAATGGGATTCACTGGTGCCTGAAACAAAAAGCTCCATAAAAGTCCACAAAAACTTGTCAATATTCCTCCATACTGCTCGTCCATTGTAATCCAAGTGTCCTGAGTGGGAAGCGTCCAGAATTTACTGGAAACAACATCATTTAGTAGATTTATGAAGCCAAAACAGTAGAACATCGCGCTTCCACGATGGGCGTCCATGCGAGTTCACAACAAAACAGAAGCCGGTGCAGACCAAACCAGATGAGGATGTGCGTTCTTTCTTTCTTTGTTTTAAATCAACAGCCAACCCATCTTGTGTTTGTCCGCAGCTCGTTCGCTATCAGCACAATGTAAACAATGAATTTCTTCTTCTACGCTTGTATTATCGGCAGAGTAGGCGCTGAACGCCGTGGCTTTCGTAGTGTCGTGAACTCGCATGGCGCACATTGAGGGGAGGCGTTGTAGTACTATTCAGGCTATAAAAATCTACTAAATGATGTGGTTTCCAGTTATGGACGCTTCCCACTCAGGACACTTGGATTACATTGGATGAGCAGTTTAAAGGAATATTGACATGTTTTTGTGGACTTTTATGGACCTTTTTGTTTCGAGCACTGGTCACCTACTTTATAGGAAAGTCGGTGAACAATGATAATGGATCTCCGGCTGCATTTGACATATTAAAAAAGTGCTCCAGAGTCTTGCTCACCATGAGGATGAGTAGAGGATGAAAGTCCATCATTCTTTGAGTGTATCATCCTGTTAATCTGCAAATAAAAGCGGTTGTCTCAAGATAAGATTGTTATCTTACAGGATAACTTTCTTTTTTCCAACCTGGACCTTATTTCTAGAAGTTTATACGTGCATTTACACACCGATAAAATTTCTGCATCACTTTGACTCCTTGGGAAGATATTACGTTGAGTCGCCCTTCGGTGTACATTCAGTAAAATGGGAGAGACGGGGCAGTCACTACATAAGACATTATCTGCAGTAAAACTCCTTAATTTCATCAATGCTTTAAGTAGAATGAACAAATGAATAAATACTATTGTCCTGTGAGTTCAGAGTTACACAAATTGTGTTTTTGTTGTTGTCTGGGTAGCAGCTGCTCGTCTCAGTGGTACTATGTGTGGCAGGATGAGGTTTAGTGTATAGCCAATCAGTAGTGGCCTATATAAGACAGGTAGGTCTGCATTACAATTCAGTGTCTCCTGACATCAGGCAACACACCTGAGCAGTTGGTCACATGACTTCCAGCAGTCACGGAAGGTATGAGCTTTGTATCTCTATGTGGGTCTGGATTACCTTCGGGATGTTGTGCATACAGTCACTCTTTCATGTAGATCTTTTCAGTTGCTGTGAGCAGTCTAGACCACACGGCCACATCAACATAGGTAAGCTGGATTCGCCTGCTCTAAAGTGAACTGGTGGTATGGGAAGTAACAAACTGTGCTTGTAGGTAGCAGGCTAAGCTGTGCTAAGGCTGCTAACAAAGGGTTACGCTATTCCTGACACTTGTCATAATTTGGTAAGCATCATCACTCTCTACATACAGTATGTCCTCCTGGTCTATCAGGAGTTAACACTTGTCTCTGTTGTAGAAATGGGTCGGTGTGGTAAGATGAGCAGCTGAACATAGCCGTTGTGATTCTCGTCACTCGCGGGGCTGCAGCCGACTCCTGAATCAGTCGCAGTAATACTGCTGCTTTGCTTATCTGTCACTCTGCTGTGTCTACTGTGCCTTGCTCTTGGCGGACTGTATTCCCCGTCCTATAGAGGACTGTAGATCGCAATAACTTGTTCTGCCAACTGTGGCTGGATGCACGTATGGACATTTGTGATTCGGTGGTGGTAAGATGTATCACTACATCAGCTCGCTGCGTGTTCGTTCAGCTGCTTGAGGCAGCTTAAACCGCTGGACAACTTCCCAAACTTCATTGTTGTACATTTACCTGCATTGCTTATTCTTGTGTATTTATATTTGTTTTTATTTTTGTAGTTGCTGTGAGCTTGGCCGAGGTGGTTGTGCGTCCCAGGGCTGGAGTCCCTCCTAGTGTGAACCCTCTCTGCATGCTGGTTGTGCCCTCACGTCTGCTGTGGTGTGTGCTGTCTGTGTGCGTGTTTTGCACGTGTGTCTGGGGTGATTTTGGGATTCCTTCACCTTGGCCAGCCCACCTATTCCTGGTAAGCTCCAGCCTTTAATGTTTTTAATAATTCTTTGGATTTTTTTAATCATTCTTACAAAATAAAGTGTTTTGTATTTTGTAAGCCCTGTCTCATGCCTCGTTAGTGCAACGAACCCGAGTGCCTTTTGGGTGAGGTGAGTTATTCTCTGGGTGAAAGTCCCGGGGTGGCATTGTCGGAGTTGGATAAATAAAAGCTAAATTCAGCCTGGTTATGTGCCCTTGCCACATATGGAAGCGTGCATCGTGTACACACGGCCCCGAAAAGGGTGTAGAACACCCGCAAAACTAACGGAAAGCTAAATCTGGACTCACGGGACAATAGTACGTGTTTGTTCATTCATTCTACTTCAAAGGCATATGCCACCCCTGCAGACTCAAAAATAAAGGTACCTATTTGCACTCAATACAAAGCTTGTCGCTGGGGGGGTTCCTTTTAAAGACATTTCTGTACCTTCGGTCTTGGTCCATTTTTGTACCTTATCAAGCTGTATGAGATAATTAAGTACAATTAAACCAATTAAAAATGAGTAAATAATTTGCTACGAGGGAGACGTCCCAGTTGAAATACATGAAGTTACATGTTGCAAAGTACCGGTCAAAATAATGAAGGAGATGATACGGAGCAACACTCCTGCCATTGATATCCTCACAGAAAGTACATTTCACAAGGAGAAACAAAGGAAAAGAAGAGAAGGAGAGAAGAGAGAGAAAAAAGAGTATTTTATTTTTGGTGTTTTTTTTCTTTTGCACCCTGCAGTAATGCTCAATGTTTTATGTAAAGCACTTAGAATTGTCCTGTACATGAAATGTGCTATACAAATAAACTTGCCTTGCCTAAAAATGATGAATAAAAGTCAATTAAATAGAGATTATGACAACAATCAAAGATGCTAATAATAAATAAATAATTATTATAATAATTAGAAGGGTAGAAGCGTTTTCCAACCGACCCAGTCATTCTCTGAATCTGACTTTAGCTTAGCTTAGCTTAACTTAGCTTAGCGTAGCATCCCCAACTTCTGCAAACAGGGTTTCCACCGGATGCTGCACATGCGTGCTGCTTTGCTGCTGACCGTGGTGCTTCCCTGTGATTGGCCTGTACTTCTGTGGCA
The DNA here is from genome assembly GCA_023101725.1 of Atherinomorus stipes. Classification (NCBI taxonomy): domain Eukaryota; kingdom Metazoa; phylum Chordata; class Actinopteri; order Atheriniformes; family Atherinidae; genus Atherinomorus; species Atherinomorus stipes. Next base: position 38,384 of record JALJCO010001977.1, on the reverse strand, counting down.
TATAGTTCCCCTAATAAATGCCACCTAGTCAGTCCTTTCATGTGAAATCGGCTTCTCGTTTGTACTCCATCACAAAACGTAACTGGAAAAAATCTCGAGTTTATTAGTTCACTTTCACCAAGTGGTGCTAGTTGATACACCAGATTACAGCAACTACGCTAAGCTAAGCTAAGCTAAGCTAAAGTCAGTGCTGCCAGATTCAGAGAACGACTGGGTCGGTTAGAAAACGCTTCTGCCTACTTGTTCAACTCAGGGGACTGAGGGGGGAGGCTCAGTTTCACCCAGAGGTGGCATATGCCTTTACAGTATTGGTGAAATGAGGGAGTTTTGCTGCAGATGTCTAATATAGTGACTGCTCCGTCTCCGCCATTTTACAGGATGCACTCTGAAGGGCGACTCAATGTAATATCTTCAGAAGGACTCAAAGTGATGCAGAAATTTTACCAGTGAGTAAATGAACGTACTGTATAAACTTCTAGAAATAAGGTCCATGTTGGAAAAAAAAAAGCTATCCTTTAACTCTGTGATGCTGATTTTTTTTTTTTTTTTTTTTTTTTTTTTTGGAAGCTGAAGCTTTCGATCTGTGTTATAACAGAGCTGTTTATAGAGACTCTCTTTGGTATGAATGCTGAATAACATTCAAATTAGTCAGTGATATAGTACAGTATGCCCCACAATATATAAATTTGTGCTATATTGCAGGTTTCTTTATTTCTCTTCCAGATGATTACTCAGTTTCATTTTTAATTTCTGCTCTCCACAGTTTCCATTTTCACCCTAAATTCTGTTCCTCTTCTTCTTTTCCTCTAAAAGTTCTACAAAGACGACTCGTTTGGGTTGAAGACGCTGGATGAACGTGGCGACATCGTGATGTGTGTTCACTCGGGAGTCAAGCACATCAACTGGCACTCCAACTTCACCGTGTTCGAGAGCTGCATAAAGAAGTGGCTCACATGAAGACGAGTCACAGAGGAAAACATGTTAATATGAGATGATTTTTTAACTCATGCTGGAAAAAAGATGCTGTTTAGCTTTGTGACACCTAGTGGTGATTTTGAAGACTGAAACCAGCTCATCCAAAACAGCAATGTTCATTTATTTTCAATGTATTTCTATGAATAAATGCAAGTTAATGGTTCACAGAAGTGTAGTAATGCACCTCCTCTTGTTACTGCACATGCTCACATACAGAATCACTCAGTTTTTTCTGCCTCATTTGAAAGAAATGTTAATTTTCTATGAAAGAAGTGGATGAATTGCCATGAACAGTTAAAATTCATGTTTCTGTTCTAACAAAAGGTGTTAAAAGTGCAAATTAAATATTATTTTTGTTGATGTTCTTGATTACATTTTTCTCTGTGTATGACGAGGACTACTGCTGGTTTTTGGTTTCCTTTTTTCCCCTCTAATTACCTTTTGAGTAAACTCTCCTCTGTTTATTACAGTCAGAAGCAAAGCATAAACCACCACCTCCTGATCAGCATTCTCAGCTGAAAGAGAAAAAAAAACAACGCACACAAAAGCTGTTAAATGTTTTTTTATTCTGCACATTCAATAAATTTGTCATATATATTTGCTTGATATGTGCTTTGTTTAAAGCCTCCATGTTAACCGCCTGGAAAAGCCATTTTCTAGGGATGCACGATATTGGAATTTTGGCAGACATGCCGATATTTTAAAACTTGTGTGGCCAATAACCGAAATAGATACCGATATTAAAGCTGAAAAAAATAAGCAGTCATTGAAAATAGCAGTTTTATTATTCGTTTACGACACTTTGAAAAATAGGGGTGGGAAAAAATATAGATACACTGAATATCGCAATATTTTTTGATATGCCAACATCAAATCAATATTTAAAAACGCGGTATCTATCTGTTTTACTTACAAAATCTTGTGAGATTTCATCGTTCTATTACAAAACCTCACAATATTTTGTGAATTCTCGCAAGATTTTGTAACGGAACGATGAAATATCACAAAATTTTGTTAGTAAAATAGATGATACAATGTTTTAAATGTCAATATGATAGCATTTGAAAATATTGCAAAATTTTGTGAATTCTCGCAAGATTTTGTGACAAAACAAAATATTGCAAGATTTCGGTAGTAAAATAGGTCGATGCATTTTTTTTAAAGTCAATGATATCAGCATATAAAAATATATCGCAAAACTTTTGTGAATTCCTGTGAGAGTTTGTAACAGAACGATGAAATATTGCGAGATTCGATGCGTTTTAAATGTCAATATGATATCAGCGTATAAAAATATTGCGATATATCAGTGTATTAATATTTTTTCTTACCCCTCGTCTTTAGAAGTTTTAAAGTTTGTAAAAAATAAGTTTTTGAAGAAGAAGAAGTTTTGAGATTTTTTTAGACTTTAGAAACAGTGGGCTGATCGGTTAAATATCGGTGGGGTGGCCAATGTCCGATACTCAGTTTTAAGGCCAATGTAGGCCGATACCGATAGGGGGCCCATTATATCGTGCATCCCTACTATTTACCATAAATCATAAAAGAAAAACTTTTTAAAAATGCATTCAACAGAAAAATGGTTCAAAAACATGATAGAAATCAAAGGAGAAAACACAGATTTACTGCATGTACAATTAAATAACAAAGTTAATATAGTAAATAAAAGGACAAAACATACATTTTAAATTAAGGATAATACAGTTAAATATCAAATATATTATTAACAATAAATACATTAGAATAAAAAGTAGTAATAAATTCACAAATAATTGTAAATAGATATTAGAAGGTTAAGAAGAGAAATAAGAAATGAACCAAAAAAGGGGAAAGAAACATAATAAAGAGAGGAAAGAAAAGACAAGGAAAACTAACACAGCCAGCTGTTGCATCTGCACAGATACCCATAAGAAGACATTTCATGGTCTTTGCTGTAAAAAAAAACAAAGCGATAAATCCTCTGTTTTAACTTTGCGTTACAAATGTTCCCAAATTTGATGCATCTATGATCATCGATGAAATGCTGCCCTCTGGTGGAGGTTTGTAGTCTGTAAACAAGAAAAGATTCATGTGATGTTCCTGCAACAAATGCAAGTTGTTTTTCTTCTGATAAAAACTCATTTTGTGTCTATACTGGAGTCTTTTAGAGGAACTTTGGTTTCTATATCCTTACCTTTACTGTAGTTTTACTCTTTATTTCTGTGTGAAAACTATATCTTGTTTAAATACACAGTAAACAGTCCAACTTCAGAGTCCTGCAGATGTTTATAATCGTTACTACCAACAACGGGAAATAGCAGCATAGGAGAAAATAATATAATAAAACAAGCAAGAGAATCAGCACATTTACAGATGAAATCTAATTTACTAACTGGCTGCATTCCTCTCATACTCTTCTGTTCATTATACGTGATTAGATTAAAGCAGCACAGTGAGGGTAATCAATCAGGGGAAACTATTGATTTTTTTTTTTTAACCAACTGGCTCATCACAGCTGTCTGATTGATTCTGAGGGGAAAAAAAAGTTCCAGTTCAAATTACTGTATGTGGCCTCCATCTGTTTATATTCTGAAATAGTGTGGAAGATTTTTATGTAACTCACTGAAAAGAAATGACAATAATTTTCCAACAGATTTTATTTTCCCACAAACTGTTATTGTCCATAAAGCAAAAACAGGCCGACTAGTTAGTTATTTTGTGTGATGTGCATGTTAGATGATGAGCTTGTTGTAGGGATGCACGATATTGGAATTATGGCCGATATCTGATATTTCAAAACTCATGTGGTTGTTAACCGATATCGATACCGATATTAAAGCTGAAAAATTATAAGCAGTCTTTGCAAATACCAGTTTTGTTTCCCACACTTTAAAAAATAAGAGTGGGAAAAAATATTGATACACTGAAATATCGCGATATTTTCATATGCCGACATCAAGTCAATATTTAAAAATGCGGCATCAATCCATTTTACTTACAAAATCTCACAAAATTTTGTGAATTCTCACGAGATTTTGTAACAGACCTATGAAATATCGCAAGATTTTGTTGGTAAAATAGATGGATACTGTATTTGTAAATGTAAGTATGATATCAGAATATGAAAATGTTGCAATATTTTCATGATATCTCACAAGATTTTGTAACAGAATGATGAAATATCGCAAGATTTCATTAGTAAAATAGATCAATACTGAGTTTTTAAATGTCAATATGATATCAATATTTGAAAATATCGTGGTATTTCAGTGTATCGAGATTTTTCCCACCCCTAGTCTTTAGAAGTTTGTAAAAACTAAGTTTTGAAGAAAAAGCTTCTTTTTTTTTTATTAGACTTTAGAAACAGCAGGCTAATCGGTTAAATATCTGTGGGGTGGCCGATGTCCGATACTCAGTTTTAAGGCCGATATAGGCCGATACCGATAGGGGGCTACTTATATCGTGCATTCCTAGCTTGTTGCATTTTTTTTTCATCTTGTATTTAAATGGATTGTGTTTGTGTGCATTGTGGGGTTTTTTTAGGAAAAGGGTAGGCTACTATTTTTTATCGTTGTATATCATTTATGATAGGATTGTATAAACATAATACATTTTTAATGTGATGCATTCATAAAAATCAAAATTTTTAAAAATTACACCATTTTAATATTTTTCATGTTTTTTCCTAATAAGGCGTGCAAGTAATTTTAAAAATGATAATTTTGTTGCTTCAATAATCCCGGAAAATATGATGTTAATAATTAGAAATGTCTTAAATTCTCTCCAAGAATGAGCCAACATATCTTTTAAAAATTTTGTAATGAATTAATGTAAATCAGGAAGTAGTTGCACTCTAAAACCAGCCATATAAGCCCACGAAGGAGGGATTTATTTTCTAAATTTAAAAAAATGTATGCGGTATTCATAAAACTAAACAGCGCATGCTCAGAGCGCAGTCCAAACTGGGACGACCAGGCGTTTCTCCTGCTGCTTCAAACAGGTATGACTGATTACGTCAGTAAGGTGACACCCACCTCTCGTGCTCAGGTCCGGGGTGTTGCAACGCGGCTCCTGCTCAGTTCCCGGTGGAGATTTTCCTGTTATCCCAGTTTTATCCCACTCGTGTCAGGATGAAGATTTCCTGCTTCTCTGACGGATTTCCAAACTTCTGATCCCGCTGCGCGCGTGACGCCCAGAGGGCTTCAAACGTAAGTTTAAACTTTAATCACTAAAAACCGTGATTGTTTGCTTGTGGAGGCGTGCGATCCGGATCTGATCCGGACTGATCCGCCGATCTGAGGCCGGTTTTTCTGCGCAGCTCCGCTCTCTCACGCTGACGCCACTTTCACGCTTCCATGCTGCACCTCAGCTGCTTAAAATAGAAACAGACGAGAGTTCAGCTGTTTTCCACTGGATGCGGAAACATGTGGCACGTATGTGTTGATTTAGCCGGGTTTGGGGGGCTGACGGGGTGGGCTCGCGTGTCTGTAACTGGGCGTCCTGAACGCTGGAAAGCAGGTTTCATTCATCGACAGTGAAATGCTGACAGCGTGGCTCCAAGGTCGACGTGTCCCGCCCCGAGGGGAACTTTTGTAAACATCCAGCAGCTGAGCGACGCCAAAACACGCACACGGGGTCGCAAAACTGTGAGTCAGAGTACCCAGAGGATGTCAGGGTGGATTTCACGGCCCAAACTTCCCTGAGAGAGTGCGAAAGGGACTGGAACCGTTTCAGCTTCCAGCATCAAGTCAGAGCTGCTTTAACAAGTCACTCCCAGATGCTGGGCTGGTTTTTCCAAGAGTGAACAAAACTCTGAAGTCTGAACAACCGGCTTTGTGAGTTAATGTTTCTTTTTTTTTTTTTTTTTTTTTAAGAAATTACAGCTGCTGTGACTTCAGTTTTTTCATTCTGTGCACATGTTTTTAGCAGCCTCTATCCTTAATACTCACCTCAGCAGCCACATCATCAGGCCCACCTTCTAGTACCAGGTGGCGTTTCCTCCAGAACTGTCTTCATTCCTGGTGTCATAGATCCATCCAACGAGGTGTTGGAAACATTCCTCAGAGATGTTGCTCCATATTGACATGACAGCATCACGCAGTTGCTGCATCCATGATGAGAATCTCCTGCTCCACCACATCCCGTCTGTGCCATGGTGCATTATCCTGCTGGAAGTATCTATCAGAACACTCAAAAGGGGGTGCGTGTACCCCTGGGGGGTACTTCAAGTTATTCCAAGGGCTACGTGAAATTTTTTAATATCTATGTTTTTCTGATAAATGACTGAAGAAATATTTTTCAATAAGATCTTATAGAAATATCAATAAATGTAAGTGTAGATTAATAAACTGACTTTAAACTTAGTTTCACAATATTTAAAGCAATAGTTCACCCACAGAATGATGTGCCTTCATTTACCACTCACCCTCATGGTGAGCAAGACTCTGGAGTACTTTTTTAATATCTGAAATGCAGCCGGAGATCAGGAAGGCTTCTCTTTTCATAAAATGGAGTTCGCTGGGGCCCGAGCTAAAAAGGACCATAAAAGTCCACAAAAACTTGTTAATATTCCTCCATACTGCTCATCCAATGTAATCCAAGTGTCCTGAGTGGGTAGCGTCCAGAATTTACTCCAAACAACATCATTTAGTATATTTTTTTAGCTTAAAGGGACTAGAGGCAGGAATTTAAAAAACAAACAAACATGCATGTCCATTTTTTTTAATACTAATGGGTGATGAAGCGCTAAATACCAAAAATAATGTTTCCACCCACGTTTCTCTCCGTTGCCTTGAACAGGCTGTGTGCTGAATAAAGCTGCAATTCGGTGTCTGAATTTCCCGCGCTGCCCTGCGGACGTGAAGTCAAATGATGCTACATCCTCAGTTTTGATGCAGGAAGAAGACGGTCGCGGTAAATTCAAACACTGTAAGCGATAGTTATGGATTCTTCTGCCGTCAGCAAACGATCCAGATCAACTGAAAGACACTAAAAAGTGGAACTACGAAGAAAAAGGTGAGTAAACAACATTATAGCTTCAGTTTGTGGTCCCGTGACGGCTTGGCTCGTGGCTGCAGTTACCTGAAGCGCAGCAGTCGCGAGTTTCATTTCTTAATCTTGCCTCAAGTCCCTTTAAACAGTAGAACGTGTAGCCGCATGAAAGCGTGTCCACGAGAGTTCGCAACACTACAGAAGCCACAGCAAACGAGAACGCATGTTCTCTTTTTCTTTCTTTCTTTGTTTTAAATCAATTTCTGACCCCTCTTGTTTGTCCGCAGCTCGTTCGCTCTTAGCACAATATAGACAGCAAAGTTCTTCTTCTACGCTTGCATTATCGGCAGAGTAGTCGCTGATCGCAGTGGCTTCCGTGGTGTCGTGAACTCTCATGGACGCGCTTTCCGGCAGCTATGTGTAGTACGGTTTAAGCTGTAAAAATATAAATGATGTCGTTTGAAGAAAGTTATGGACGCTACCCACTCAGGAAACTTGGATTACATCGGACGAGCAGTATGGAGGAATATTGACAAGTTTTTGTGGACTTTTACGGATCTTTTTGGTTCAGTCGCCGTGGAACTCCATTATATGAAAGTTGGGGGGAGACGAAAACCTGTCCAATCTTCAGCTGCATTTGAGATATTAAAAAAGAGCTCCGGAGTCTTGCTCAGCGTGAGGGTAGGTAGAAAATGAACGCACATTCTGTGGGTGTGCTATTTCTTTAATTAAAAACCTGTCTCCCACATACCAACATGGTTTGGCCCAACCTGTTACGAGCCAAATGACATCAAACATCAATCACTGTCACACTGATAACGCTAACAATGGAGTCGTGGTTGAAGTGTAATAAAAATCTGACTGGAAAGAAAGAAGGCACAGGGCCAACGAAGGCAAAATGACATTGTTTTGTACGGTTCCAGTTTAATTAACCAGGCACACAGGACAAAGTGCAGATTTTTTTTTTCTCTCAAATACTTTGGTAGATAGGGGATACTAGCCTGAAAATATATGTCTCAAGGGGTACTTGGTTGAAAAATTGTTGAGAACCACAGCATCAGAGGATGCTACACTGTGGTCATAAAGGGATGGACATGGTCAGCAACAATACTCAGGTAGGCTGTGGTGGTTAAACCGCCACGTTGGTACTAAGGGGCCTAAAGTGGGCCAAGAAAATCTCCCCCACACCATTACACCACCACCACCAACCTGGACTGTTGATACAAGGCAGGATGGATCCATGCTTTCATGTTGTTACACCAAATTCTGAATGTGCAGCTGAGATGGAGACTCATCAGACCAGCAACGTTTCTCCATCTTCTATTGTCCAGTTCTGGTGAGTCTGTGTGTGGTCTGGTGAGTCTCAGGGCATGGTCGCATGGGTTTTCTCAAACAAACTAGACTGGAATGATCTGGATTCTCACCACAGGGGTCCGACAACTCTGCACGGTCTCATGGTTGTTTTCTGAAACGTTTTGACTATGAAACCCTTGTTACCACATCGTGATAACTGAATTGAAGTGAGAACTGAATTTCCCTTCGGGGATGAATAAAGTTTGTTTTTTTTTTTCATACAAATAGCAAGCACTCGTATAACTCCAGTCTTTTCCAGTCCTTTCCCCACCCTCCACCCCACCCTTTGCATCTAACTGTCCCGGACTTTGCAATCGTGCAGCCGACCTCCTGCAACCATTCCGTTTTGACAACTGTTCTAAATTTTTGGCACGGTCGCGCATAAAATACGGATCTAATCCGTTTTCTGTACTCGAACAGTTTAATCATAACAAAAAGGTTCACGTGACCTTGCTATCAGTTTCCTGTTCTTAGCTGACAGGAGTGACACCGGGTGTGGTCTTCTGCTGCATTCTGGTCCAGACAGTTGTTGCTCATGGGATAGTTTCTCTTCTTCAGACCATTCTCTGGAAACCCTAGAGATGGTTGTGTGTGAAAATCCCAGTAAATACTCAGACCAGCAACCATTAAATCCCCTTTCTTCCTCATTCTGATGCTCAGTTTGAACCGCAGCAAGTCATCTTCATCATGTCTACATGACTAGATGCTGCCATGTGATTGGCAGATTAGATATTTATGCAACAAGCAGTTAAACAGGTGAACCTGGTGAAGTTACCGTTACTACATACCTCAATATGGCATCTCTGATAATCCCATTAAGAAGAAAAAACTCCACCAGTTTACCTTTTACAAGACTTGTGTGTTAAGGGCGTTATAGAAGATGAGAACAACTTCAACAGTTTTTTCAATATTCGATGAAATTGGATTCAGTGCCCCATATGCTATGATTAATTAAAAGCTTTAAATATATAAATATTATTATTAGGGATGTTCGATGTAGGCTTTTTTTTTACCGATATCTGATATACCAATATTGTTCAATTCTGAAATTCCGTTATCCGATATCAACCGATACTGATCTATGCAGACAACTGTGAGAATGTATTTCTCAGAACGCGAGAAATAAACTATATTCTGCTCTGAGAGCAAAGATCCCAAAATAGCCTTAACTCAGCCAGAGGAGTTCATTTTGACATCTGGCTGCCAGATATCAGATACTAGCAAGTATTAGGCAACATGTGGCTAATTATAATGTTTCTGACAACTTGGTAACTTAACCAGCAACTTAAAACCAGACATATTATCAGCAGCTTCAAAGCAAGTCAGTCTGTAGCAGCAGCAGCTGCACTGTAGTCACATGACTCTGAGAGGAATGCTGGGAAATGAAGCTCTTCCAGGATAACGTGGAAAAAATCGGACATCCCTAATTCATCAGCTTTGAAAGTAATGGGGCTGCAAAAACATCCGCCAATCACCTCTTTATTCTTTACATTTTTCATTAGTCTATTGGCCCGTCAATCACTCTTACTGCTGTAGTAAGAGTGATTGACAGCCAATTCAACGGGTAATAGGCGAGACTGATCAATGAGAGTGATTGATTGGCGAGTGTAACTGCGTGCCGGAAACTGCGCAGTCTCGTCTGATGTTTCCAACAGGTTGCTAACATCATTCTGCTAGCAGTTAGCGACATTCAGACAACATCTGTTTTACTTGCGTTTGTGACATGATGGAGAATCTGTAGCTGCTGTCTGCTGAACACCGGAGTGGCTTGTGAATGTTGTTCTGTGCTCGGGGAGGGAGGTATGAATCTAGCAGGTTGCATGCGCATTATTCAAAAACTCGCTAACAGTCTCTGCTTTCTGAAATGCCGAAGCATCTTCTGTAGCACCTTTAACTTGAGACCAGTCCAGACGACCTCATGACTGTCATTAATAAATTCATTCTTCTTTCTTTTTCTCTGACTGCACTCATCCAAATGTATCATGAAAATAAGAACAGCTGCTTCTGTTTAAGCTGTTTGTTGGGAACTCATCTTGAGCTCTTAAGCCCCGTTTCCACCCGCGGGTCAGGTCGGGCCAGGCCGTATCGGGTGGGTTTTGGTACGGATGTGTTGATTTCACGCTGCGTCCCCACAGCAACCTGTACCCACTCTGGAGGCGCTGGACAGCGCTGCTACGTGATCGTGTGACATCATCGCTGTGCAACGCCGTTTAACCAAAACACCGCGCCACACATGACAGAAACAAAAAAGGAGTCACCCCAGCTTTGTTTTTACGCTTGGTCACGCGGGAAGTGAGATTTTTCAACAAATCAATGTATTGCTTTGTTTTAGCTCCACCTCTTTGGTCCGGATCGGTTAGATCAGTACCCCTACCGAAGGGTGCCAAAAAAGTAGGCCGGGTCGGGTCGGATAAAAGGGTACCCGTCCAGGTTTTTATCTGTGGAGACGCAAAAAAACGTGGACCGGCCCGACCCGACCCAGACCCGCTGGTGGAAACGGGGCTTAACAGAGATCTGAGCAAATGTTCTTGCCTTCCTATGTACATCTCAAAGACTCTCCAATGCTTTCTGATCAATGCTGTGATTTCTCATTTTATTTCCAGAGAACTCCCCAAGACAGAGTCCACCTTTCTGTCCACCATGTCTTCCAAAGGTAAAAATGACCTGTGCCGAATATGTGGTGGGGATCTTCAGGGAAACCAACGGCGATGGCTGTTCGGAGGCCAAAACAAGAAGACTGGTCAGCCTCAGACCCCAACAGAGTCCCTGAGAGGGGGGAGCCTGTCCAGATCCTCACAGAGCAGCCCCTGGGGTGGGTGTGGAGAGTCAGGAAATGCCAAGCATGCTGTGTTCGTGTAGAAGAGTCTTAAATCAACCTGTTGTTTTCATTCACAGGCAGCACGTTATCGCTGGGCTCCTCGGTGTCTCTCTCCAGGTCCCAGTTATCTGGGAGCTCCCCGTCCAAAAGTATGGATCTGCTGGCCGTGTTGACCCACATACTGGGGCAGTCTGTACCCCGGGGCAGTGGCCGGGGGGAGTTTGTCTGCGGTAAATGCGTGTCTGTCCTCGAGCGGGTGTTCAAGTTTGACTCTGTGATTGCCAGGGTGAGGGTGCTGTCGTCCGAGCGGCTCCAGAAGCTGTCGCAGGAGAGGGACAAGATCAGGCAGTGGGTTCGCCAGAATTACCGGCAGAGACACCCCCAGGACCTCCAGAGCAGGGGGAGCACCAGCGAGGAAGATGGCGATGCAGAGAAGGAGGGCTACAGGGAGATGCTCAGAGAGAACATGGAGCTGTCGGAGTACGAGTGCTGGTCCGAGAGGTGGGACGCCTGTCCGTATTTTATAAAAACGGGTAAAAGATGCAGGAAAGGCAAAGGATGTGAAGGATGCGATTCCTTACGGGTGTCGGACTCAGACTATGAGTCAGTTTGTGGGGTTCCTCGTCGCTTGCCTTTCCAGACCTTCTCCCCACTAGGGCTGTCACGGGACAGGTCCCAGAGCATGCCCCTGCACTGGCAGAAGGCGCCCTGTATCGGCTCCAGCCCGGCCTCCCTGGCGGGGTCCAGCCTCTCCTTACGAGCACCTTCTCGCACCGAGTCCATCCAGTCTCTGGACTCGCTGGACGGCAACGACCTGTTTTACTCACCGGGTGATCCGCTGTTCGGCTCAGTGCTGAGGGAGCTGAGGAATATCGAAGGGAAACCAGTCAGTTCACCCTCAGGGAGCAGGATCCCAGTTCTCGGCACGAAGGGTGGGAGGTACTCAGGGAAAGGCGGCGAGGTGGTGACACCCACAGTGAGCCGGGTCCTGAACTTCGGGGACGTAGAGAATGGAAGGGATGAGATGGATGGAGAGGATGGAGATGTCCTCACAGAGCTCAGGGACGAGTACATGCCGCTTCATCGAGAGGTGAGTCAACTGGAAAGCACTTTATAAATAAGGATTGATTTGATTTGAACGTTTGTTCCTGTCGGCATGGCGACGATCATGTACCAAACTGATCTGATGAGCTGATCAGGAGGTTTTTGTAGATATTGACATTGTGTGCTGCAGTTGGTCTAATCTGGTGACGCTGGTTAGAGATTACAGTCTTAGGGGCTGGTTACACTTGGCAGGGTTGGAGTATATCCTGGGTACAAACAGTGGGGGGGTAACGTGCCTTACGTTTAAACTTCATTGTGACCGATGGCTGCGGCGCGGTGCCCAGGCCTACCTCCGGGGTTGGTCTGCAACGGTTGCTGGCTCGGAACGATTGTTATTCACCCACATGACGAAGATTTAATGATGTAATATAATGGACGTCAAACAACACAAATGACTGTTAGCCCCCCACCCCACCCCCCGCTGGACTGGAGTGAAGCAGGCACTGTCACCAGCGCAAATGCGGTCATATGACATGAAAGCACACTGGCATGTTTTCAACTTGGCAAGTGTCACCGGAGGCCATTCGTACGAGACTTTTGACACCCGGTGAGTTGAAACGGGATTAAACCAATCGTGCCAAGTGTGACCCCCTCCCTTACAGTCCAGCTAGGTTTTACTGCATTTGTCTGATGTTTTTACTGAAGTCCTCCAAAGTCATACATACTAGGGTAGGGATGGGCGAACTAAAAAATATGATAATTTCTGGTTTTTACACGGTAACAATAAGCGACTAAAAAAAAAAAAAAAAAAAAAAAGCTTCATCTGTTGTATGTACATCTAAATTACATTTTGCCTTGAGAGCCCTACAATAATACTAGAAGCCACTAAACTGCATCAATTAAGTTTAAGTTGTACCCTTATATTGCAAAATTGTAATGACACCAATCAAACAAGTTTGAAATTTGAGAACAAATTCGACCTTTATATAAATGGTACAAACAGCAAAATAACTTGGCTTCTAAAAATCAGAGTAGTGCAACTGTAAATAAAACTTGATTCTTATCATGAGATGACAAATTATTACCATGGGGAAATTCTTTGATATAACGCAGACGATAGCATATCACCCATCCCTGCTATAGGGTTACACTTACACTTTGGTCACACTTTGGTGCATGCACCAAAACACTAACTATATTGAAGTTTTCACTAAAAGCAACCTCTAGCGCTGGTTGCGTGGGGAGTATCACGCTTTCCAGAACTTTCCGGAATCTAGGCGTTTCCTCTGGGCCATTTCAACAATAGCTGAATCCAATGCCCCTGCTCTGTTACACTTTGTAAATCGGATAAACGCCAACCCTACTTAAGTTTTCATTGATTCCCGACTGGAGTGATGCTAAGGAAGAAGTGGATCAAAGGGATCAATTCGCCGCAGTGGAGGGCCGAAATTTATAATAAAACAATGTTGCACGTTTGTTTGTTGTCGGCAGACTACACAGCTGGTGTTAGCAGACTAGCGTTAACAGGCTAGCGTTAGCCAGCTAGCGTTTGATGACGTGCCTAACTTTGTGCGGCTGAAAACACACAAGCATCTGAAAGCGTCTCCTTTCTTGGCAGTCCCCAGTTGTTCCACTGGAAACGGGAGAGTTTCAGATCCGATTTCCAGATGCTTGTGTGTTTTAAGACGCACAAAGTTAGGCATGCCAGCAAATGCTAACCTGCTAACGCTAGCTGTGTAGTCTGCATCATTGAAGTGCCAGCTACAAACAAACGTGCTACGTTGTTTTATTATAAAGTTCGGCCCTTCACTCCGACGAATCGCTTTGATCCACTTCTTACTGAGTATCACTCGGGAATCCATGAAAATGTAACTAGGGTTGGCGTTTAATCAATTTACGAAGTGGAACAAAGCAGGGACATTGAACAGGCCCGGAAGAGGAAGCGGATAAATGTTTCAAGTTCCAGAAACCGGAACACGGAAGCATGATAATCCGCTACTGCCGAGTTTTTCTCAGGTGTGACCAAAAGAAACATGGCGGATATCCCCTCAATCTTCGGTAGAAATCTTTTAGGTAGATTGGTTTTAGCTTTGTTTTGATAACTTTTCTAGCAACAAATATACACTTTTTTATTTTCATAATATCAGTGTTGCATAAAGTACACAAAAGCCATACTTGAGTAAAAGTAAAAGTACCTTACTGGAAAATGACTCAAGTAAAAGTCAAAGTTGCCTGCTAGAATATTACTTGAGTAAAAGTAAAAAAGTAGCTAGTATTTACTGTACTTAAGTATCAAAAGTAAAAAGTACTGTTAACAAAACGCAATCAGAAATTTGAGTTTAACATTTGCTTTATTTCTGTTTAATTTAGTTTATAAGTTTTAATTTGGAAAGTGTAAAGGAGTTTCAATATTTCCTTATATAAACCCAACCATGTGGAAAAATACTGTACACACAAACATCCTTACAGACCTGCATGCATGCCTACCAACATTCATACCCACGTGCATTCAATATTAAATCATTCCTAATAAACTTTTGGTGCTTGGAGGTGATGAAAACAAACAAAGAACTTGATTGGTTGAACTTTAAATGACTGCAGTGTGACAGCACTTGAACTGTCCATCAGTCGTTAATGAACCATGAAAAACGTTTTGTTCAACCTCAAAAGAAGTTGTTTCTCTAAATAGTGAGAACTCAGTCTGGTTCTTCTTGGACTGAAGACCAGACCAGCGATGCTGAACAGCCGTTCACCTGCTGCTCAGGCAGGTAAAGGTGTGTTTAGCTTCAGAGACGGATGCACAAGGCTGCTACTAGTGGCTACTAGTCCCACTACAACAAAACAGTTTATCCATTGGCTGTTATGTTCCTTGTTGTTTTGTAACAAGTAACTAAGATGCTCAGGTAAATGTAATGGAGTAAAAGTATTGATTTTTCTCGGAAAATGTTGTGAAGTAAAAGTAAAAGTAGTCAGAAATAGAAGTAGTAGGGGCGGTGATTAGCTCAGTTGGTTGAGCAGCCGCCCCATGAACAGAGGCTACAGTTCCTCAACGCAGTCAGCCCCGGTTCGATTCCCGGCCCAGGTCCCTTTGCTGCATGTCACTCCCCACTGTCGCATAAAGGCCACTAGTGCCCAAAAAATCCTTTAAAAAAAAAAAAAAAAGAAATAGAAGTAGTAAAGTAAAGTAAAGTACAAATATAAAAAAATACTACTTAAGTAAAGTAACTAAGTATTTTTACTTAGTTACTATACAGTACTGCATAATATCCATTTGGTTTATGTATACAATCCATAGTTTTTCATTTCAACGTACATTCTTTCAAATTTTGTGGTTGTTGCTATGGTGGTTGTTAAGGACGCTATTAACAACAAACTGGAGGGAAGGGAGGGATAAACACGACATTTGCATTGCTGCACTGGCTAGCAATAACTTTTTGCGCGTCACATACTGTACATGCATATTCATCCTCAGTGAACATAAACAGAATTCAAATAGGCTACGCTATATATACGCTCTTTATCATATTGTAATCAGGTGGTTCTTTCGGGCTCGAGTGGCCTTTATATTACAGTATATTGGCAGGAAAGGGGGCAGAGAGTGGGGGGTGCGGTGCAGCAAAGGGTCCCATGACAGAAATCCAATCTAGACCGGCTGCACTGAGGAACTACAGCCTCTGATTATTGGGGCAGTTGCCCAACCAGTTGAGCTAAACACTGCCTCAAGTGGTTCAAGCAATTGTTCGATGTCTTTTCCAGTCGATACTTCCTTCTCTTTAATCAGACAGTATTGTGTATTCTGCGTCATTTCTCCTGCCACCACCAGGGATGTGAGGGAGTTGTAAAATATGCTCTGACAGAGCACAAACGACCCTATAGTACCTCTGACTTTGGAGGATAGTATGGCTTATAGGCAGTTCATGCCCATGAAAGCTGAACTATGAAACCATTTTTTATTTCAGAGCTCCAGTGTCAGGGTTCATAACGCTATCAAGCACTTGAGAGCCCAGCTGGACCAAGCTGCTTCCCGCATCAGGACCCTGGAAGCTGAACTGAAGCAAGGGGGGAGCAAACCAGCTGAAACCAACGGATCACAGGACTGGACTTCTGTAAGGTTCCAGGCCGTCTCATTATGCACAGTTAGGTCTCATTATACACAGTTATATTAAATAAGTAGTGTAATATTTTAGCTTCTTCACCCTCTTTAGAAGACTAGTAGCTTTGTGTAGCATCCAGACTTGAAGCTTTAGGAATCTTCATACCTGGGTGACAAAATCCACTGTAAAACTTTTCATAAGGGAGGTATCTAAACGTAAATCATTACTAGAACAGCTTTGACTCACTGTCCACATTCCTATTCTTTAAAACTGGAGACATAAACTACAGTTGTGTGAAAAAGTTTTTGCCCCCTTCCTGATTTCTTTTCTTTTTCTTTTTTTTTTTTACATTTGTCACACTTATATGTTTTCAGATCATCAAACAAATTTAAATATTCGACAAAGATAACACAAGTAAAAAGAAAAATCAGTTTTTAAATGAAGATTTTTATTAGTAAGTGGGAAAAAAATCCAAACCTCCATGGCCCTGTGTGAGAAAGTGATTGCCCCCTCCTTCTTTTAAAACATAAATTAACTGTGGTTTATCACATCTTTGAAAAGCTGAGTTCAATTTTTTCTAGCCACACCCAGGCCTGATTACTTAAATAGGACCTACCTGACGAAGTTTAGTAGACCAAAAGATCCTCAAAAACTAGACATTGTGCTGCGATCCAAAGAAATTCAGGAACAAATGAAAAACAAAGTAGCTGAGATCTATCAGTCTGTAAAAGGTTCCAAAGCCATTTCTAAAGCTTTGGGACTCCAGAGAACCACAGTGAGAACCATTATCCACAAATGGTGAAAACATGGAACAGTGGTGAATCTTCCCAGGAGGGGCCGGCCGACCAAAATTACCCCAACAGGACAGCGACAACTCATTCAAGAGGTCACAAAAGACCCCAGAACAACATCCAAGAACTGCAGGCCTCACTTGCCTCAATTAAGGTCAGTGTTCATGACTCCACCATCAGAAAGAGACTGGGGGGCAAAAATGGCTGCATGGCAGAGTTCCAAGACCAAAACCACTGCTGAGCAAAAAGAACATAAAGGCTCGTCTCAGTTTAGCCAGAAAGCATCTTGATGATCCCCAAGACTTTTGGGAAAATACTCTGTGGACTGACGAGACAAAAGTTGAACTTTCTGGAAGGTGTAGGTCCCATTACATCTGGCGTAAAAGTAACACGGCATTTCAGAAAAGGAACATCATAGCAACAGTAAAATATGGTGGTGGTAGTGTGATGGTCTGGGGCTGTTTTGCTGCTTCAGGACCTGGAAGACTTGCTGTGGTAAATGGAACCATGAATTCTGCTTCTACCAAAAAACCCTGAGGGAGAACGTCCGGCCATCTGTTGGTGACCTCAAGCTGAAGCGCACTTGGGTTCTGCAGCAGAACAATGATCCAGAACACACCAGCAAGTCCACCTCTGAATGGCTTAAGAACAACAACATGAAGACTTTGGAGTGGCCTAGTCAAAGTTCCCACCTGAATCCCATTGAGATGCTGTGGCATGACCTTAAAAAGGCGGTTCATGCTGGAAAAGCCTAACCTGATTTACATCATCTGGGTGCGTTCAACAAGTACACGCGGGGGCGTTCCCTTTCCTCACGCACTCCATCTGAGTAAGGCGACAGTTGTAGGTGATTTCGTCTGGATAGGAGCCAATCACTAATCGCGGGTGGGACTTTTGAAGGATGGGCGGCGTTTTGGCCGGATGTGATTAGAGTTAGAGTGAGTACAGTTTAGACCAAGTTCTGCAAGACGTTGGTCTACCCTCTTTCCGTAAGGAACTCCTTCAAATATGCGCTGGCTGTTGCATATGTTGCCTTTTATCCGGAGGTTTTCTTTGCACATTCGACAAAAGTCGTTCACAGACTGTACACCGCTCGTACTAGCTGTCGCCGCCGCCGCCATGTTGTTGTTCTGGTGTCGCTCTGAGTTGCGTCACGGGTTGCGTCATTCGGTTCAACGTGAGTGGCTGAAGTAGCGTGTCAGTCAAGATGACGGACAGATCTTCTATCCAATCACATGCAAGAGTTTTAGAAAAAAAAAGACTAATTTGAAATGACATCGGGTTAACTCCCTCCCCAGATGGTATTGCAAATACCAGGTGGCGAGAGTCAGGTTAGGAAAAGCCTCCAATGTGGCTGAATTACAACAATTCTGCAAAGATGAGTGGAACAAAATTCCTCCACAGCGCTGTAGAAGACTCACTGCCAGTTATCACAAACGCTTGATGCAGTTGTTGCTGCTAAGGGTGGAACAACCAGTTATTAGGTTTAGGGGGCAATCACTTTTTCACACAGGGCCGTGGAGGTTTGGATTTTTTTCCCCCCTTAAAAAAAAAAATCTTCATTTAAAAATTGCATTTTGTGTTTACTTGTGTTATCTTTGTCTAATATTAAATTTGTTTGATGGTCTGAAACATTTAAATCTGACAAACACCTTTTCTCACTACTGTAGTTTATGTCTTCAGTTTTAAAGAATAGGAATGTGGACAGAGAGTTAAAGCTGTTCCAGTAATGATTCACACAACTGTATATTAAAAATCGTAATTGCTGTATCATGGTTAATTTACTCTAATTGTTCATAAAAGAATATGTTTTTAATCATTTGCGCATTTTTAATGGAAAGTTTGACTCTGCTGTCCTTCCACAAGTCCTTTATCTTTGTATTTTGTTCCTGTGCTTAGACAATATGTGCTGTTGTCCATGACTGAGTGCCAGGTTTCTGTTTCACCCTGTTCCCTTTCTGTAGCTTTTTTGTCTGTACCAGCTGCTTTCGATTGAAAAGGAGGGGATGCATTACTTTTTGCTGCAGGGACTTTCTTCAGTGAACTAAACATTCCCTTGTACAGCGCTTGTGTGCATTTCCACAGCAGACACGTCTATGTCCTGAACACATCTGTTAATGTCTCCGCTGACTGTAGCCGAAGGTCAGAGCTGCAGTAAACAGCAGAGCAGTTTAATTAAAGATTGACAGATGGACACCGACACAAACATGATGACTGGATTTAACATCCATTTCATAGGTCATGTGTAATATAATGTGGTGGTTTGTCCTTGACTGCTGGAGAATGTCTTACATTAGTGTTGATCTTGGATGTCTCAGTTTTTTGAGTCATTAAACTGATCAAAGTTACTTCAGGGTTTTTTTGAAACTATACAAAAGGCAAAGATTTAATGCAGAGATATTGTCAGCCGATATCAGCATTAAAATGTGATATCGGAAAATATCGGTTTCAGTTTTTTATTATACCAATATTTCACTCATGAAATATCGCAAGATTTCGGTAGTAAATCTTCTTGTTCCATTGAAGTAGGTCCAGCATGTTTAAAAGTCTCTGTTATTGTGTAAAAACTTCATATCCCAGCATTCCTTTCAGTCATATGACTACGGTGCAGCTGCTGCTGCTTGAGATTGACTTGCTTTGAAGCTGCTTATAATATGTCTGGTTTTAAGTAGTTGGTTAACTTACCAAGTTGTCATAAACATTATTATTAGTTCAGTATGACTTTGTTCCATCTTTGCAGCTAGAACAGCTTCATCTTCTGGGAAGGCTGTCCACAAGGTTTAGGAGTGTTTATGGGAATCTTTGACCATCTTCCAGGAGCACATTTGTGAGGTTACACTGATGTTGGACAAGAAGGCCTGGCTCTCAGTCTCCGCTCTAATTCATCCCAAAGGTGTTCTATGGGGTTGAGGTCAGGACTCTGTGCAGACCAGTCCAGTTCCACCACACCAGATTCTGCATCCAGGTCTTCATGGACCTGCTTTGTGCACTGGTGCACAGTCATGTTGGAAGAGGAAGGGGCCAGCTCCAAACTGGTCCCACAAAGTTGGGACATGGAATTGTCCAGAATGTCTTGGTATGCTGAACTCCCAGAGTTCCTTTCACTGGAACTAAGGGGCCAAGCCCAGCTCCTGAAAAACACCCCCATACCATAGTCCCCCCTCCACCAAACTTTACACTTGTCACAATGCAGTCAGACAAGTACTGTTGTCCTGGCAACCGCCAAACCCAGACTCCTCCATCAGATTTCCAGATGGAGAAGCGTGATTGGTCCCTCCAGAGAACGCCTCCACTGCTCTAGAGTCCAGTGGCGGCTGCTTTCCACCACTGCATCCACACTTTGGTGATGTATGGATGGATGCAGCTGGTTGCCATGGAAACCCATTCCATGAAGCTCTCTGTCACTGTTCTTGAGCTGATCTGAAGGCCACATGAAGTTTGGAGGTCTGTAGTGATTGACTGCAGAAAGTTGGCCACCTCTTCACACTATGCACTTCAGCATCGCTGACCCGCTCTGTCAGTTTACGTGGACGAACACTTTGTGGCTGAGTTGTTGTCGTTCCCAAACACTTCCATTTTCTTATAATACAGCTGACAGTTGACTGTGGAATATTTAGGAGTGAGGAAATTTCACCACAGGATTTGTTGCACAGGTGGCATCCTATCACAGTTCCACGCTGGAATTCACTGAACTCCTGAGAGCGACACATTCTTTCACACATGTTTGTAGAAACAGTCTGCATGCCGAGCTGCTTCATTTATAAACCTGTGGACATGGAAGTGATGGAACACCTGATTCCATCATTTGGATTGGTGAGCAAATATTTTTGGCAATGTAGTGTACGTACTACAGTAGTTTTGTGGGAATGGTGTAGCCTTTCTACGGTTTTTCACCATGGCCTTAATCCCACCTTTTTTTTTCCCCATCAGCCATTAAAACCCAACTATTCCCAAAGACCCTCAGACTCTGAAGAGCACCCACTTCATTACTAAATATTCATATTCAATAATAATCCTGAAATCTGCCACACATCATCAAAAGTTTAATGAGGATATTTGATTTTGAAGGTTTTAATGTGAGAGACTTTTCCCACACATTTGCTTCATGACAGCTAATTGCTTCAAACCTTTTCATTTACAAGAAGAACTGGTTTATTATCCAGCGCAGAACATTGTCACATGTCCAAACGGCTCGTAAAGCAGTCGCTGTGTTGGCTGAGAGCAAATACAGCATTATGAATTCAAGGGTGTGTAGGTGGAGTGTGTTTGAGTCTGCAGAGGGTGTGTCCACATTTCCTCAAATACAGGTGCGGATAAAGACATACACACACAGGCTTTCTCTGGAATCTCCCCCGACCGGCGCAGTTTGCCCCGGGCTCAGTCGCTCTGATACAGATCATTGACGGGCCTCTCAGCTGTTCTAGGTGACAGATGACCTGATTTGTTGGAACAAGCACTGCTGAGTTCACATGATGGAAATTAGCAGGTGAAGGGAAGCATGTGGGAGCAGCAGCAGGTTTTGACATGCAAAAACTGAATTTTGTTGAATTTTGTCACATACACAGATACTCTTATGTTTGAGCTGAAGTTAGCATGAAAGGCTCAAGTCCGGGTGAATAAACGTAATCTCTGTATCCATGGTAACGCCACAGCAGTCGATGATTTACAGGCTGGAACATTTCAACTGAAGCTGAAAATATATGAAGTTTTTCACAGTCATTAGTTTCTCTGTTAGACTAAAATGGTTGTGCTCTGTCCTCCAGCTGACCCAGGAGGAGGGTGGCAGCTCGCTGCTGCAGAGCCTCGGTCACTCCCTGCACAGCCGGGAGCGTCTGATCCAGGTGGGTGAGGTAGCCTCTCGGCTCAGGCTCAAAGCTCACAGGAATGTTGTTTGTCTTTGAAGTGGCTGTCCGACCTTAAAGGGGTGGTTCAGGATTTTTGACATTGGGCCTCATTTTGGAGTGAGCCATGGTCCTAATTATCACTGGAGACAGTTTCATCTTATTTCATCTCATCTCTTGTTGCCGGTGGTCTCCGATGCTAATGCTAGCATCAGTCAATAGGAATCTGCTAGCCTGTCATTAATAACAATCGCATCCACTCCACAGAACACCTGAGTAGGGATGTAATGATTACAAGTAAAATGGTTAACCCTGATAAAATTACCAACGATGAGTAATACCGTTTCAAATTTTAATTATCGTTAAAACGGTGACTGATTACTGCACTTTGAAAAACTCCCAGTAATACTGCTCATTGGCTGGAAAAGCAGCAGCAGTCCCAGTTTACAATGTTTAATTCATGAAAACATGGCAGAAGGCAACGAAGGGCCCACGTGGACAGTTCTCTTGAGATAAAGTAGACATTTAGACCCATTTTGGATATTTTTAAAGATGCTGGGGGGTAATTCGATAATACCGCAATAAAAATGATAACCGTGACATGAAATTTTCATATCGTTACATCCCTACACCCGAGGCAAATCAATTATAACACAAGACTATCTGTGGAAATGCTGTGTTAACGGAATAATGTTACCAATAAATAGGGCTGTCAAAAAATTAATCCTGATTAATCACATTGCTTTTTTCACTTCTAGAACACATTTAGGGTTAAAGGTGTCTCACCAGGAATTCTGCATTTATCTTTCATAGACCAAACTACTGAAACCCTGTCCTTACATGTCTCCCTATAGTCCTTCAGACAGCTGCAGTTTAGTCCAGAATGTTGCTGATACGTCCACACACGCTGACTTCACAACTGTCCTAATGTGAAGCTGAAATTCAGGTCTGAGTCCTGGACTACTCCCGGATGTGTAGCTTGGTTTTAGCCTTTAAGTTGTAAAACAAAAGTTAATGTATTTTCTGCATATAGCAGTAGTAATTAAAAAGGACATCTCTTGTTTGACAATAGGATTAATTTAGGATTAATTTTTTAACAGCCCTACTAATAAAACTTATCTTGCATCTAAAATTACACATTACATTTTGAGGAACTAGTTTCTCACCAGCAGCGGAATGATACATTGGTAAGACAGGAGAGCGATGCGGTTCAAAACAAACAGAAGCGCCATGGTCTTCGCACATTTTCAATAGCTTGTTAGCAAGGTTATAATAGTTTTGGATTTTTAATTAGTTTCAGTTTTTGTTTAGTTTTGACTTTTCTGTTTCTCAAATCAGTTGGTTTTAGTTCTGTGAACAGATTTGCTAGTTTTATTAGTTTTTATTTTTTGGAAAATGCATAGTTTTAGTTTAGTTTTTATTAGTTTGTCTTATTTTTAGTTTTGGGGGATTTTTTTTTTTGTAAATTATAGGTATTTGTCTGGTGTGACATTCAAAATCATCAGAAAGTCACTCGAAATAAAAGCAAAGTAAATCATTCAATGGTAATAGATTTCTTATCAACCCAAAAAGCTTACGTATTAAATACATTTACAAAAACTAAAATAAGGATGTTTTTGCAATAATTTTAGTTTTAACGTTTAAAGACACTAACATAGATACAGTTTCCGTTAGTTATCGCTTTTTGTAAAAAAAGTGTCTTTTTTATTTTTCTTTCAGTTAACGAAAATGTTTTGTCAATTTTAGTTTTCGTTAGTTTTAGTTAACTATAATAACCTTGCTTGTTAGTTTACAGAATTAAGAACAGTAATAGGCAACATGCTTTATAAGTGTTCATTTTTCCGATATCCCTGCCAAATACCGGAAGTACAAATATGTTGCTCCTGAGACACTTTACTATCAAAATTTAACGCAATACAAGGTAAGTTTTACTAAAAAAACATTATTTTGTTAACACGGCATTTCCACTAATAGTCTTGTGTAACTGATTTCCTCAGGTTTTCTGTGGAGTGGATACGATTGTTATTAATGACAGGCTAGCTGATTCCTATTGACTTATGTTAGCATTAGCATCAGGGATCAGACCGGTGAGATGAAATGAGATGAAACTGTCTGCGGTGATAAGTAGGACCCTGGCTCACTCCAAAATGAGACCCTATGTCAAAAATCCTGAACTTCCCCTTTAAAGCAGCAGCACCACAGATGTGCTCGCCTGTCTGCCCAGCAGGAGATGAGCTTTAGCTTTAAGCATGACTGCCTGCATTTTACATCCTGATATGTTAATGATTCACTGCATGTTGTGACTGTTGGACTTGTTGTGTCCAAATGGTGTAAAACAGGCAAGCTTGATTAGTGTTGTGATTGGGAATAAGTGACTAAGCAATCTGGCCCATAATGCTTTAAACATGGCTGCTTTCACAACCACTCACAACAGACTCCACCCTCTAGGTTGTAGACGGCAGTAAATACTGTGTAGTACATAAGTCACCAGCACATGGTGTGTCTCATTTGGTTATAAGTGCTTAATTTTGTAGCATGCTCCGGCATTTATCAACGGTTTTCAGTTTAGAAAAGTAGAGATAATTAATATTGTAGCTGCATTTAGCTTCATACTTGTAGAACAAATTTCATGTGCATCTTTATGATGCAATAGTTATATGTTTTACCTGCCCGACACTTACCAACAGGACTGTCAGTCCAGAAAAACGGGAAAAAAATTGTCTTGTGACTCCTGCTGTAAGACAGTAATAAGCATGAGGAAAATGAATCAATAAAATGTTTGAGTGCAAACCGCTGCAACACATTGCATTATGGAATTCAGCAAGTAACATACTGGTTGGTCCATGCAGGAGAATTTTTCCACATTAGTACATCGTTTGGATAGTTTTAGAGATTTTGTAGTCGTTATCATACCACAAACCTAAAACTAGCAAATCAATTCTGTCTTGATCATTTGAGATCATTTGTGCTTTTGGATTTGTCTGGTAGAGTCCCAGTTAGCTTAGCAAAAAGACTGATGTTGGTTGAGCAGTCTTTATGCTAAGTTCCACCATTACTGCACCAGTACCAGCCTTCATGCTAAGCTAATGGTGTGTTCCATTTACCTCGGAACTGGGAAATTGGAACCGGGAATAACGTCACACCCCATCTAATTGCGCTCCGTTCTTAGTTGGAAAACGAGATGGCAGCTTAGCAAAACAGTGTGTTTACTAAGGCTATTGTTGCTACCACAGCAGGCATTGTAGTTCACATATACCACATGAAAAATGTGAATTACACAACAGCTTCCCCCTACATCTATATACGACGTCTATGACTGATTTAATGCTACAAAAATTAGTCAAAAGTGTAAATAAATGTAACATCACTGGAGCTACTACAACTGCTAACACTGGGCATGGCCATCTTTAAATCTGCTCGGAGGTGGCAACGATTCCACGAATTTCTGAGTGGGAAATGCGACTTCGGGGAGCTGTTTCAGTCTAAACTTCCTACTCAGAATTGGGAATTTCTGACTTCTGAATGAAAATGGAATGCAGCATAAGCCCTCATTAGTACCAGTCTTTATGCTAAGCTAAGTTCCACCCCTGTTAGTACCAGTCTTTATGCTAAGCTAAGCTAAGTTCCACCCTCATTAGTACCAGCCTTTATGCTAAGTTCCAGCCCTATTAGTACCAGTCTTTATGCTAAGCTAAGTTCCACCCCTATTAGTACTAGTCTTTATGCTAACCTAAGCTAAGTTCCACCCTTATTAGTACCAGTCTTTATGCTAAGCTAAGCTAAGTTCCTCCCTCATTAGTACCAGTCTTTATGCTAAGCTAAGCTAAGTTCCACCCCTATGAGTACCAGTCTTTATGCTAAACAAAGCTAAGTTCCACCCTTATTAGTACCAGTCTTTATGCTAAACAAAGCTAAGTTCCACCCTTATTAGTACCAGTCTTTATGCTAAGCTAAGTTCCACCATGCTAAGCTAAACTTAGAGCAGTCAGCCTAGCTCCAAGATTCAGCTGCTAGCATTTAGCTAACAAACAATAAAGTGTAATTTCTGTAATTTTTGTTCAAAAAGAAATTAAGCATCTTTCATTGTTTGTGGTGATGACCTTAAATGGTTAAGAAAAAGTCCCTTTTTTGCCATCTCTCTCACATTGAGCCTGAAATTCGAGTAAATCTCTGAAGCCACACTTTCATTTTCTGTTGTAACAAAGAACTGATTAATAAGGGATATTTGAATAGGAACTGTCCTTCTGATTTACTGGTAATTTTGAGAGGGGAAAAAGTAAATTTGCATGCCTGCCTTTAGTTTTTTTTATGGACCCCTTAAATATTTCTGAACTAGTGGTTTATGTGGGGGACTATGCTGTTAAGTCTAATTACTGTACTGTATAAAAACTGAAACTTCTAATAAAAATCCAGTCAACTAAATGCAAATATAATCTTACGTTAGATATAGTGTGTGTCCTTGTTGCGTGTTTGCAGACAGATATTTCTTGTCTTTCAGGAGTGCATGGGTCTGATGAGAAGGCTGTGTGCTGAGGAGGGAGGTGGGACCGAGCTGGCCAACAAGCTGGCTGAGAATCTGAGAGAAATCCTCTCTGACAGCAAGGTTGGAGCCGACTGTCTGTTTGCATCCTAGTTGTTGACTTTGCAGTAAAGCTTGCTGGCTCATGGTGACGTGGGACCTGCTTCCTGAAGCGTAGCAGTTATCAGACCGTTGCTGACACTCAGCAGATTGTCTTGTCCCAAACGGCCAGAGGTCTTACAATGGCTCTTTATTTTGATCTTTTCTTTCTCCTTTTGCTAGCTCCACTTTCCTTTCACCCTGTGTAAAGCATATTATTGGATACTGATTCTTTCCGGTAGGAATGCACAATATAATCAGCCCACTATCGATATCGGCCTTAAAACTGAGTATTGGACATCGCCCACCCCACCGATATTTAACCAATATTTAACCAATTTTTAACCGATCAGCCCGCTGTTTCCAAAGTCTAAAAAAAAATGCAACAACAACAAAAAAAAAACACTACTTTTTTACAGATTTTAAAACTTCTAAAGACTAGGGGTGGGGAAAAATATAGATACACTGAAATCTTGCGATTTTTCATTGTTCTGTTATGAAACCTCGCGAGAATTCACAAAAATTTTGCGATATTTTTATATGCTGATATCATATTGACATTTAAAAAGGCATTGATCTATTTTACTAACGAAATCTCGTGATATTTCATCGTTCTGTTACAAAACCTTGCGAGAATTCACAGAAATTTTGTGATATTTTTATATGCTGATATCATATTGACATTTAAAAAGGCATTGATCTATTTTACTAACGAAATCTCGTGATATTTCATCGTTCTGTTACAAAACCTTGCGAGAATTCACAGAAATTTTGTGATATTTTTATATGCTGATATCATATTGACATTTAAAACACGGTATCAATCTATTTTATGAACTAAATCTCATGATATTTCATCATTCTGTTACAAAACCTCGCGAGAATTCACAAAAATTTTGCATTGTCTTCATATGCTGATATCAAATTGACATTAGAAAATGTGGTATCGATCTATTTTACAAACGAAATCTCACGATATTTCACCATTCTGTTGTGAAACCTTGTGAGAATTTACAAAAATTTTGTGATATTTTCATATCCTGATATCATATTGACATTTAAAAACGTGGTATTGATCTGTTTTACTAACAAAATCTCACAATATTTTATCATTCTGTTGCGAAATCTTGCGAGAATTCTCAAAACATCATTAGATTTTGTAACGGAACAATGAAATCTCGTGAGATTTAAAAAAAAAAAAGTGAAATAGATCGGTACCGTGTTTTTAAATATTGATTTGATGGGCATCTATGGGCATCTAAAAATATCGCGATATTTGTGTATTGATATTTTTTCCCACCCCTACTTTTCAAAGTGTCGTAAAAGAATAACTAAACTGCTTTTTGCAATGACTGCTTATTTTTTTCAGCTTTGATATTGGTATCAATATCTGTTATCGGCCACATGAGTTTTAAAATATCGGCATTTCGGATATCGGCCAAAATTCCAATACTGTGGATCCATACTTTCCGCTGTATAACTGTAATGAAGTCATTCTGCTCTGCAGGCTGCTCTGCAGACTTTGAGATCTGAACAGACTGAGAAAGAGAAGATTCTGGAGAAGGAGATGGAGGCCCTGAGGAAGGCTGGACGAGACCGAGAGAGAGACCTGGACATGCTCAACATGGTGCTGCAGTGCAACCAGGATGTCATCAGCGTAAGAGCTTTAAGAACTTCATCGTAGGTCTGAGAAGCAGCTTTAGCGTGTGAGCGTTTCAGACTGAGTGGAGCTCCGTTCGGTTCTTGTACCCAGGACCTGCGGGTGGCTGTGGCGGAGAAGGAGCGCCTGCTGAAGGAGGTGGAGAAGGAGCGAGAACTGTGGAGGCAGAGGGACGGAGCACTCACTGTCGTCCTGCAGGAGAAGGAGGTTCTGATCCAGAGCTTCAAGCAGCAGCTGGAGGTAATACACTTCAACAATGGCGTCCTCCTCAGTCTCCCAGTAAGTCCACTTTGGCTCAAACAAGGACAGATGGTGGATCTGACACTGATGTTCTTGAGCTTGAAGTTCACCTTCACCGGCGCTGTACCTGATTTTGAACGTTTTTGGATTCATGAGCGAGGTGAACAGTGTAGTTTGAACTGTAAGCCCCGCCCCTAACTGTCCGTCCCAGTGAGAAACGCTCCTACTCTCCTTTTTCTCTCCTCCCACTCAACATGCATGAAATAACGTGCACGTCTCCTACTCGTGCACATGGAAACTCTCCAGAGTTTCTTCCTGTGAATTTACTGTTCTGGTTGCAGTAAACGGCTGCGAATCAGCTTGATGACATTTTCTGTCACTTAATTCATAAACTGGTTTACAGTAACTACAGTTATGTACACAGATGCACAATTATGATGTTATAGGCGACATTAAAACATGACAACCTAATGGGTATCGAAACGGCAACTGCGAGTAAAAGTGATGTGATGTAAAGCATGGCGGCGTTACGCTGTAAATATGTATTTTACGGTATAAGGAGAAGGACTCAGTCAGACCAGCAGAGGTAGAGCAGCAGCTGAGGACATACAACATGTTACTAAGAGGAAAGTGATTGAAAAGATACCTGTCTGAGGACTACGGCCAGTTTCCAGTCCACATTCAGTGCGAGGCGTCCAGCTGCTCTCTACCTTCAGTACAATCCACCCAGATTTACAACAACTTTATTCCTTCTTTGGTCTCTCCTGTGCTTCACGTCTCTCTTCTCCTCAGTTTTGATGCTTTCAGGCCGCTTTGCTGTCTGAACAGTGACAGACTTTCCCTTCGTTAGACGGCATGCGGTTCTGTTTACGAGCGCTGCCGTGCACGGGCTAGAGGAGGGCGCTCCTCGTTAGGAAACGCTGTTAGTGGCTGATTGGAAACCGGAACCTCTGTAGAAGGAACTCCATTGGCTGAGAAAAGCATCAAGACAGTGTTAGAAACCTAAACTAAAAAGGCCTGGATTCATGCATAAGCACAAATAATGAGTCATATATTTTTATGAAATTACCTCTTTTACCACATACAGTAATATTCCACGTAGAGAGCATTTTTCTTAAAGAGATTAGAATAAAATCAGGTACAGGCCCTTTAATCTCTGTAGAAGTTTTTCTTTTGTTACCGTTCATATTCTCCATCTCTTTGATTTGTCATCAATTTCCTCCTGCGGCCACGTCCAGGGTGGATGGCTACAGTCCCATGGAGCTTAGATTTCTGAATATGTGCAACTTAGGGCTGCACAATTAATCGTTAAAAAATTCTGATCTCAATTCACACATACATGTGATCTCATTTCAACCCACAATGATTCTAAAGCATTTTTAATCACGAGCCGCATCACAAATGAAAGTTTCAATTCTTCTCGGATTTTTTTTTTTAGTGGCCTCAAATGCAGCACTGCCGTTGCCTCCCCACCCCCTAATCAATGGTAAAGAACTACAACTATGCATCTGCCAAAGAAGAGCTTCAACAAAGCTCACTTTCAAACACATGCTTTATTAAGAACTACCTTTTGAATAGGTTGTTTTGTTTGTTTTGTTCGTTTATTTGTGCAATAAACATTTTTGGGGAAAAAAATTGTGCCGGAGAATCGTGATCTCAATTTTTTATTTTTTTTTATTAAATTTTTATTAAATTTTTCAGAAAGGAGATCACGATACTTCTGGCATGTACAAACTAATGTCCTCCAACAAAATTACATTCAGTACAATTTTCTTCTTCCAAATTCAAGACAGAAAATGGTAAAGAGGAGAAGGAATAATTATACCTTGGAGGAGAAAAAAAAAAAAAGGACGAGATTTTTTTTGAAGGATGGTTATAAGGCATGCTTATCCTTTGTCAACTATTCATTCTCCTTTCTTGGAACAAAGACCTCACTCATTTCTGACATTGTTGAATTAAGCTACACTTTTCAGAATGCAATGTATCTCAGGGAAATACAGGGGAGCAGAAAGTCAATTACTATTCACTTGGAGGGTGAAAAGAGAGATTATGTACAATGATGAAGGAATCACATGTAAGTTATAATGAATTTCTTGTTACCAGTGTATCAGGCAAAAGCCACAAGCAAAGGTTAAGGAAATAAATAAAAAACAAAACAAAAAAAGAACAGTTGTAACTCTGTGGCAATGAACTCCCGGGCATCGTGACTTGTTTAATCCATCAGATAAAGTCTGGTCTAATTGGCCTTATATATTCCAACCAGCTATTCCACATTCTGTTAAACTTGTCCCATTCCATTCTAAGGGAGTATGTTAACTTCTCCATTATGTAAATTTCATGCATAATTTCAACCCAATCTTCAAGGTTGGGGCCCTTTAGTCTCAGCCACCTTCTGGTGATTGCTTTTTCCCTGCCATTAGCAAAATCCATACCATTTTTTTTTTCTCCAGGTCTCCTCATTTCTACATTTAGTTTCCCCAAATACAAAGATTCAAATGTGAATGGGAGTTTTGAACTCAATACTTGGTCCATACATCCTTTCAGATCCTGCCGTGATCTCAATTTTAAACAAAAAAAATCATGATTGCCATTTTTCCCAGAATCATGCAGCCCTAGGGCAACTGTAGTCACAGGAACATCAAGCTCCTTGGAGATGGTCTTACAGCCTTTACCTTTAACATGCTTGTCTATCATTTTCTTTCTGATCTCCTGAGACAATATCAGATATTGGATATCGGTAAAAAAGCCAATAAACATCCCTAATCTAAATGGATGAGTTATTTAAAAAAAAAAAAAAAAATCACCCCCCTTACAGTTGACGTAAAGGTGAACTCAACCTATTATGCCTAAAATTATGTTTTGAACCAGACTGAAAACACGTATATTCCTGCTGTAAACATGCTTAATTCTGCTGCAAACATGTTTAATTCTGCTGCAAACATGTTTATTTCTGCTGCAAACATGTTTAATTCTGCTGAAAACCTGTTTAATTCTGCTGCAAACATGCTTAATTCTGCTGCAAACATGTTTAATTCTGCTGCAAACATGCTTAATTCTGCTGCAAACATGCTTAATTCTGCTGCAAACATGCTTAATTCTGCTGCAAACATGTTTAATTCTGCTGCAAACATGTTTATTTCTGCTGCAAACATGTTTAATTCTGCTGCAAACATGCTTAATTCTGCTGTAAACATGTTTAATTCTGCTGTAAACATGTTTATTCGTGCTGTAAACATGCTTAATTCTGCTGCAAACATGTTTAATTCTGCTGCAAACATGTTTAATTCTGCTGCAAACATGTTTAATTCTGCTGCAAACATGTTTATTCGTGCTGTAAACATGTTTAATTCTGCTGCAAACATGTTTAATTCTGCTGCAAACATGTTTAATTCTGCTGCAAACATGTTTATTTCTGCTGCAAACATGTTTAATTCTGCTGTAAACATGTTTACTCCTGCTGGGGAGTGACTCTCTTTTGGAGCCCCCAGTGGATGAAGAGTGAATTACAGTTTTGGTCACCCTGAAGTAGCTTCAGTGTCATTTAAACACTGATTTCACTGTTTAAATGATCACCATTAGCTCCTGGTTTATTTAAACCATTAGCTCCTGGTTTAAATGATCACCATTAGCTCCTGGTTTATTTAAACCATTAGCTCCTGGTTTAAATGATCACCATTAGCTCCTGGTTTATTTAAACCATTAGCTCCTGGTTTAAATGATCACCATTAGCTCCTGGTTTAAATGATCACCATTAGCTCCTGGTTTAAATGATCACCATTAGCTCCTGGTTTAAATGATCACCATTAGCTCCTGGTTTATTTAAACCATTAGCTCCTGGTTTAAATGATCACCATTAGCTCCTGGTTTAAATGATCACCATTAGCTCCTGGTTTAAATGATCACCATTAGCTCCTGGTTT
Organism: Atherinomorus stipes; assembly: GCA_023101725.1. Taxonomy (NCBI): domain Eukaryota; kingdom Metazoa; phylum Chordata; class Actinopteri; order Atheriniformes; family Atherinidae; genus Atherinomorus; species Atherinomorus stipes. Next base: position 6,061 of record JALJCO010001977.1, on the reverse strand, counting down.
AAATGATCACCATTAGCTCCTGGTTTATTTAAACCATTAAGCTCCAGTTACCCCCTGGTTTAAATGATCACCATTAGCTCCTGGTTTAAATGATCACCATTAGCTCCTGGTTTAAATGATCACCATTAGCTCCTGGTTTATTTAAACCATTAGCTCCTGGTTTAACAGGTGATCAGTTCTTCATCGCATCTCTAAATCAGCAGGCTGCAGCACAACAATGAGGAACTGTCAAAGCTGATCGGTAAATAGATTCCTATTTCAATAAATTACGTGATATCGGATCGATGCCTGAACTCCAGTACTCACCAATACCAACACCAGCATTTTCAGCAGTAACGGGGACATTTTCAATATTTTCAGGTTGGAGTGAGTGGAGCGGAGGGGTGTGTTATTTGTGGGTGAGGAGTTCTTTTAGGTGGGGAGGGGCCTGTCCATAGATGCATGGCTGTGTGAGGAGGAAAACCTTGTAGTCAATCCTCGAAGAGACGGGAAACCAGTGGAGTGAGTGGAGGATGGGGGTAATATGGTCGTGTTTATGCACTCTTGTGAGGACCCTCGCTGTCAAGTGTGGGGTGTACTGGAGCCTCTGCAGGCTCTTGCTAGGGATCCCGACGAGAAGTGCAGTCGTCCAGTCTGCAGGACGGCAGCTCGGACAACTAACACTGGACTTTTCTGCACCAGAGAGATACAAATGGAGCTCTAAGACTATCTTTACTCAGTTTTTGGACTCTGATCCACAGCTGCAGTCAGCAGCCTCTATATGTAGTAATTTATGAGACGGTTCAGCCTCAGAGAGCTGCAGGATGATTAAGTTTCTGCTAGAAGGAAGCATCGACGCATCACATGGGTTTGTGTGCATTTAAAGAACATGAAAGTAACCGTGTCTAACAAGGCCCAGTTAAAGGATAACTTTCTTTTTCCAACCTTTGCCTTATTTCTAGGAGTTTATATGTGCATTTACTCACCAGTAAAGTTTCTGTATCACTTTGACTCCTTTGGAAAATATTTTGTTGAGTCGCCGGATTCGAACAGATTTTTGCGTGTACGAATTTTGTATCTGTTCGGCTGCCTATGCATTTCCACCTGACTACCCAGGGCCCGAGTATGAAAATACCGATTTGTTTTTTGTGATGTTTTATTTTGTATTAATTGGGCCCTCCATTTAAATGGTGTCATTATTTATTTCAAACATATAGAGGCCATCAACTGAGAAAATTAATTTTGTCACAGTCATCCCAAAATTTTAAACATTTGAGATATTAAAAAAGTGCTCCAGTCTTGCTCATCATGAGGGGGAGTAGAAGATGAAGGAACATCATTCTGTGGGTGTACTATTCCTATACGTAGAATGAACAAATAAATGAGTTATATTGTTCTGGGATTTCAGAGTTTCGCAAGTTGTTTTTGTTGTCTGGGTAGCAGCTGCTCTCCTCAGCTGTACTACGGAAACACACATCAGGGATGCGCAGCCTCAAGAAGTGTGTATAACACCCTGATAACTAACGGAAAGCTAAATCTGGACTCGCATGACATTAGCACTCATTCATTCTACTTAAAAGTATTGATGAAATGAAGGAGTTTTGCTGCAGATAATGTCTTATAGAGCGGCTGCCCCGTCTCCCAAGCTGAAGGGCGACTCAACCAAATATCTTCCAAAGTCGAAGTGATGCAGAAATTTTACCGGTGATTAAATGCACGTATGAACTCCTAAAAATAAGGTCCAGGTTGAGAAAAAATAAGAAAGTTAACCCTTAAATACGATCCATTATCTCACTGATTAACTGAAATAAGAAAGCAGAGAACTCGTTTCTGCCTTAAAGTTCAAGTCTTTATCTTGTGCAAATAACATTTCAATCTTTAAATCGTCTCTGTAGAGTAAATTTCCTTATTTCAGAGGTTTCTCTGTCTCTGTGCTGCAGAATGAGTCCTGCTGTCCTCTCTGTCCTCCTGCAGCTCAGCTTTCCCAGTAAATATTGACTTAAGTGACCACAGACGTGTCATTTTCCTCCAGGCTCTGTCCAGCCATGCGATTGGCCAGCGGTCAGTGGAGGGCGGGGCTGAACTGGCAGCGTCGATGAAGGAAAAAGAGGAAAACAGCACCACCTTGTGTCAGGAGGTCACCAAGCTCACTTCAGTCCTGCAGGAGTACCAGGACATGGTGCAGGTGTGCTTAATACAAACTAAAAGTGAAACCAATGGGGAGAAAAATGTATCGGGATAAAAGTTAGGAAATAAGTTCATACTAGATTTTAATAAGTTTTGTGTTAGTTTATGAAGAATTAGTTGAATTGATTATCAGTAAATGAAGAGGAAAGGGAAAGATGGAAGAATGGCCACCTTTTTACAAACACTTCCAACCCCAATTCCCAAAAAAAGAGGTGCTGATTGGTTGATAGTTGTATGATTTCCTGTTGTACCCAAACAACGGGATTGGATGTGAGCTTCTGACGCCTCATTTAACTGTTTGTCCAGGTTCAGAAGGAGAGTCACAGTCAGACGGTGTCCTCTCTGACGGCTCAGCTCAGGGACGCTCAGCAGCAGCTGAGGGAGAAGGAGAAGGAGAGGAAGGAGGCGGGCAGAGCCTGGCAGCACATCCGAGACGACAGAGACCGGGAGGAGAGGAAGCTGAGGGACAGCCTGGAGAGGAGGGACAAACTCATCGAGGTAAACAGCTGCTGGACGGCAGCAGTGTCCAGGTCGGGCAAATTACAGCTATCACAGATTAGCATAAAGTTTTAACCCCATTTCCCACGACTGGCTGTGGGGAGACATAGGCCACGTCTACACTAGGCGGTGTAAAGGCTTAGACATGCACACATGTATCCAGGCAAGGAGTGACGTGTAAATGTCACGCCGACGCGTAGACAGCCGAGTGTGGATAACTTTGCTGTTGAATGAAAGCAAGTGACGACAGTAAAACCAGACTGATGGCGAAACAACAACAAAGATGGAGGCAATGCAGCCAGAAAGAGAAGGAAGGATGTTCTCCTCCATCCTGGTTTCAGCTGTTTTCTGCTCCTGCATCACACCAGCAGCAGAAACGTCTCCCTCACTGCTGGACGCCGGTGAAGCAACGCAAAAAGTCACACCACCTTTTAAAGGTGCGATAGAAGATGCTTCGGCATTTCAGAAAGCAGATACTGTTGGCAAGTTTTTGAATAAGTAAGTAAAACACTCATGTCCACAAAGAAGTAAATGAAGTTTCTGTTGCCTGCAGCCTGCACACACCCGTGAAGTTTAATTAAAGCTTTCCAGGCTTAATACGGAACCCGACTTGCTGCAGCGCTGCGCAGCATCTTAGGTAGAGAATGAATCCAGACAGCAGCAGTTCTCTCAAGTTCTCAAGAGCACGTGTAAGCGTGTGCACGTGTGTGTGTGTGCACACGAGTGTCGCGAGCACGTGTTTGCGTTTATGGTGGAGGAGGGGCACAAAAAAATATTTGCACCGGAGCCGATCACCATGATGTTACGCAACTGCCCATTTCAGAGCCATTAGTTCAAGTCTGAGAAGCAACTGTTTACATGCTGATATCCACACACCGGCCACTTTATTAGGTACACCCGTCCTACTGCTCATTAACACAAATTTCTAATCAAACAATCACACGGCAGCAACTCAATGCATTTAGGCATGTAGACATGGTGAAGACGATCTGCTGCAGTTCAAACCAGCATCAGAATGTGGAAAGAAATGGTGATTTAAGTGACTTTGAACGTGGCATGGTTGTTGGTCTGAGTATTTCAGAAACTGCTGATCTACTGGGATTTTCATGCACAACCATCTCTAGGGTTTACAGAGAATGGTCCCTAAAAGAGAAAATATCCAGTAAGCAGCAGTTCTGTGGGCACAAATGCCTTGTTGATGCCAGAGGTCAGAGGAGAATGGCCAGACTGGTTCCAGCTGATAGAAAGGCAACAGTAATTCAAATAAGCACTTGTTCCAACTGAAGTCTGCAGAAGAGCATCTCTGAATGCACAACACATCCAACCTGGAAGCAGATGGGCTGCAGCAGCAGAAGACCACACCGGGTGCCACTCCTGTCAGCAAAGAACAGGAAACTGAGGCTACAATTCACACAGACTCACCAACATTGGACAATAGAAGATGGAGAAATGTTGCCTTGTCTGATAAGTCTTGATTTCTGCTACTAAATTCGGATGGAAGGCTCAGAATTTGGTGTCAACAACATGAAAGCATGGATCCATCCTGCCTTGTATCAACAGTTCAGCTTGGTGGTGGTGGTGTAATGGTGTGGGAGAGATTTTCTTGGCCCACTTTGGGCCCCTTAGTACCAACGTGGTGGTTTAACCACCACAGCCTACCTGAGTATTGTTGCTGACCATGTCCATCCCTTTATAATTTTTTAAAATATAATTTTATTTATGCTCTTTGACAGCATTTGTCCTCAGCAAATACAATATACACTTTAGCGCTGTTCAGTTTTTTTTATATATATATTTTTACAGAAAAACCCCAACATACAGAAAAAAAAAATATTCATTTAGCAATTAAAATTACATTAAGCATAAAAAAGATTGGATAAGTAATAATAGAATAATAAAAAAGACAACAATTACAGGAGAAATAAAAAAATTAAATTAAAAATTTAAAAAAGCATGTTAATAGTGACTTTGTCAGCAGTTAAATACACTTCAGTTGCGGCTGGTTTACACTGATGGTATGGTGTTCATTTTAAAAGTATCAATGTATTTTAGGAATGGCTGCTAAGCTTTGTTAAATTTCTCCAATGAACCCAATACTGTACATCTCATCTTTTCCAAATATAAGAACCTCATAAGGTCAGCAATCCACAGATCATAAGTAGGTGGGCTTTCTTGTTTCCACCTCAAAAGTATTAGACGTCGTGCAAGTAAGGTTGCAAATGCAATTGCATTGGAATAGTGTTTGGTTCTAGGAATATCAGGAGGTATAACACCAAAAAGAGCAATAAAGGCAGAGGGCACAAGGTTCATGTCAATCCCTATATGACCACAGTGTAGCATCCTCTGATGCTGCTTCCAGCAGGATAACGCGCCATGTCATAAAGCGGGAATCATCTCAGACTGGTTTCTGGAACATGACGATGAGTTCATTGTCCTCAAATGTTCTCCACAGTCACCAGATCTCAATCCAACAGAGCAGCTTTGGGATGTGGTGGAACGGGAGGTTCTCGTCATGGATGTGCAGCCAACAAATCTGCAGCAACTGTGTGATGATGTCATGTCAATATGAAGCAAAATCTCTGAGGAATGTTTCAGTACCTTGTTGAATCTATGCCACCAAGGATTAAGGCAGTTGTGAAGGCAAAAGGGGTCCAACCCGGTACTAGCAAGCTGTACCTAATAAAGTGGCCGGTGAGTGTAATACAGGTGCGTCTGCCCGTGATGTGGTGCATGCTCGGTATGTGCATATGGGCGGTCAGTATATTGCTTGCATCGAGCGTTTAAAGGATCCATAAACGACTGTGTGGATGCAGATGAGACGGGGAGTTAAACGTGGCCATAGACAGCCATGACTCACATGTATGCCAAGGGGAGGGCCCGGAGTGACCCAAGTTTCCCAGTTGTTTTGATTTAGGGGCAGATAAAAATTGTATTTTCTAAAATGTTGTTACTTAAAGGTTTGAATGAGGGACAGCATTTTACAAATATCGATAAGTCGGGCACATTAACAAGCTGCAGCTGATTTACACATTCTGCTGAGTAAATGAGACTCTGCTGCCTGATTCCCATGTCTCCTTCTGCATTTGTGGTTGATGAGCTGCATACCAGCAGCTCATCAACCACACATGCAGAGTTTTTCACCTTTTTCTGAATTTGTTCAGGTTCTAATGTTTGACAATCATCTCATTCATGTGTTAGAGGCTCCCTCTGGTGGCACAACTTGGTACTACAGCAAATCTCCATCATGCTTCCTGACTGTTATCCTTCCACTTCCTCCTTCTTTAAAGCAACCTCTACCCATCTTGCATTTCAGAAAGCACAGCAAGATTATTTGAATATAAATAGTCCCACCTCACTCCTAAGACACACCCCCGCATTCCTTCTGCCTCCCAATGCA